>OMNM01007751.1:6132-20398 GCA_900302745.1 Parablennius parvicornis
TGTGTTTTTTTTTTTTTTTTTTTTTTGAGTTCAGGTACTAACTGCAACCACCTGCTCAGGTCCCAAAATGACTTCTGTTTGTTTGGCTTGTGCAAACAGCAACATGATGACACGCGAGATGAATAAGAGAGGGTGATCTGGTTTGATGCAAAAGTGATGGGGGGAGGGGGGAGAGGGATGCAATAATGCATAAACTGACAGATGGGATCCTTCTGTGTCCCCAATCTGGGGGAGACTGCGTCCTTAAATACAGCTGACCTGAAATCTAAATGCAAACATGAGGCCTCGCCTTTCCCCAGTTTACTGGAGTGCTTGAAGAGCAGGGGCACTGATCTCCTGCAGATAAAACCTTTGCTAACTGAAAGGGCATCAGGAAGTGTCCTGCTAATCAAATAGCCCCGGAGGCAACCTGGGTTTGATCTTTTACAATCTGCAGAGATGTGAAGCCAGCCGGGCAAACGAGCATCGGGCCTGGGGGCCGTCCACAGGGCCGCCTGCACCTGTCCATCACTCAGCATTCACATCAGAGGTAAACGTACACCTCGCTCCACTGCAAGCCTCCTCTCTGTGACATATTGTTCATCACTATGAAAAAGGGCTTCATCCTGCATCTCTGGGGTTCGAAATCCCGAATTTACATGCCAATTATACCATGAAATCTCTGGAAAGGTTGCATAAAACTGACCAAGATCACAAAAAACTTCACCATCTGTAGTTTCCTGCACACCTAGGTACAAATGTCCCACGATACAATGTGGTTTTTGATGTTTGTTAATGCCCTTGCAGTAGTTTTCTGTGTTTGCAGCTGTTAACATTATTCTTTAACATTATTCTTTAACATAATTCAGATCAAAGCATTGATGAGGTGCAATAACTAGGAAACACTGTGCTGTTAGTACTATTAGAAAACATAATGTCACTAATTAGCATCAACATGTATTTTTCTATATTTTATTTCCTTCAATTCAAAACAGTTCATAAAGAAGAAAATAAAAAAGACTGAAAAGTTACCAAATATGTTTCCTGATAAAGAATTAATTTTGCTGTGTCCTTTAGGCGTTGAGCAGCTCTGCAACCTTTGTGCTATGTGGCTCCTTGTGTTGCTCTAGCAGAAATGCACAATTTATGTGATTCACCATTGTATTTTGTCAATACGTGTGTGGATTTCTTGACAATTGATTATTGATTACAAATGCTGACATGACAATATTCTAACCCAGTTGATCCCGTGCCGCTCTGGAGCCACATGGCTCTTTGGACCCCCCCTGTAATAGATCTAAAATAGCATAAAACAATGAAAAGAGCAAATGGAAACAACAAGCAAAGCAGCTAAAAGAGCTCAAATGGTTAAAACAACTCAAAAAGACTAAATGGTTGAATCATAAGAAATAAATGTAAAAGCAAATGCAAAATGTGGATAACTACAAAGACTTAAAACAGCTGAAAATCTAACGTTCTACATTGTAGTTATGAAACATCATAAATACAATGCAAGGTACAGCTTTTGCATGTATTGCAAAATTATACAACTTCATGAGCCGTGTTTTTCTCATCGTAAAGGATGAACGTAGGAAAAACAGCTTTTAGTCATAAAAGTTGCAGACTTCTTGTCGAACCTTGACAAGATGAAGAAGTTATATAATTACTATGGTGTGGATCTCACTTTTGTCTCCACTGTGCAATCCAGTCACATCATGTATTCACCCTCAACATGAAGGTTTTCTTCTCCTCTCGTCGCGCTAGAGAAGTCACCATGACCACGGGCTGCGTAAACAGATTCAGGTGGTCATAACAGTGATAAATATCTGCCCACCTGGACACGTGCACATGCACACGCCCTCCACCTTTCATTTAAATCATCCCTTGGTCTCTCTCCCTGGTCAGATTTGCTCTCAGATGGCCTGGAAATGGGCTTTAACGTGCCCCCTAAAAGGCTGAGATAGAAAAACACACATCTGCTGTGTTTAAGTAAGCTGCAGTTGCCATGGTTACAGACGAGCACTCGCTAAACAGTTGTGTGTCAAGCCATCATTGAGACGGAGCACTTGAGCCGCGCGCGCGCACACACACACACACACACACACAGTGTCGAGGGGAGCGTTGGTGTTTCAAAGTGAAAAACAAGGAAACGCAGGATGGCGGAGAAGCTGAAGTCACGCTTCTGTTGGCAATATGTTGCTGTCAACATTAAGCGTCCCTCACGTCTGCGCTCGGGACGAACAAACAGACGCTGCCGTGGGGACGAGCACGAGTTTCATGTGACATTCGGATGGGAAGACAAACAGGATGTGCTGTTTTTAGCCCAAAGTGAGAGCCTCAAAAGTGTTGTATTCAAACCCGGGCATTAATCACCTCTTTACGGAAGCTCACGGCTACACACATCAACTCTAATTAACAACAAATGTTTGACTCCATGAACCTCTGAATGACTGTGTCCCACAAATCAGCCACGTTGTCATTCAAAGTGTATTTTATGGCTAAAGTGTTCACAAAAAGACACATCAGCGTTCACAAAGTGAGCCTCATACATGATGAGTCAAGAGCTTTGACAGAGGAACCAAAATGCACCATCAAGTTCAAACTAATAGTAATCTTTATTTAGGAATAATAAGAAACTACGGGCTTCAGGAAACAATGGTGACAACAAAGACGCTCAAACAAGCCCAGCCGACAATAATAAGCAATTTTACTGTTTAAAAAGCAAATCAGTAATCGAGCATTTCTTAACTTCTGTCTGTTTCTGTAGGTCCGATACAACTCTGAGCTTCTTGTTCTCATTACGTCCGTATTAATCCGCCAAATCAGAATACCACAAAATATTGTTTATCAAGTACCCCTTAATGCTGATTTGTGTAAACACAGAAAATCAACTCCAAATAATTGGTTCTTGAGAGGTTCTTGACCAGGGGTTTGAAACTAACAGCTCTGTAGCCACATTTAAGTTTTATACAGTGGCTCGCTGAAGATCTCACAAAGTTATATGTATTAAAACTTCACCTTTTTCATTTACACATCATACTCATTTTCAATATGACTATGACATATTGCAATTATTTAGCCTTTTTAGTTCTAAATAGGTAAAACAACCAAAATCGACGATGCAGCAAAGACGAAGCAGCGAAAATGGCTGAAAGAAAAAGAAATTGACTTGACTAAAATTGATAGAAATGGCTTGAAAGGGGGAAAACAACTACAAAAATGCCCAAAAAAGGAACAGAAATGACTAGAACAACTAAAATGGATAAAACAGCTTATGTGAATGAAATTGCTTAAGCCTGTAAAAGATAAGAAAAAAAAAAAGAAAAGGACTAACAAAAGTGTCAAAATGATTAAATTATCCAAAACCACTAACAATTACTTTATTTTTCTCAATTATACTCATGTAAAGCGCGATGCAGTTTTTGTATGTATGTCAAAACTATTTTATAATATGTAGTATCCTATTTTCATAGATTAAATGTGTTTTGAGGCTCCAGATGGATTTTAATTGGTGGAAAGTTTAACAGAAAGGTTCCAGACCACTAACAACTGGTCTACACTCCATGATCGCTAATATCCAACCTGCTGGCGCCCGCCATTCTCAGAGGAGACGTCGCCACTTCCACCCGCTGGACTCACCATCAATGCTGGTTCCACTTCTAGTTTGATCGCTCGTTGTGCGTTTGGGTCCTTTGCCCACATGCGGCCAAAAGGATAGAAGTCAGAAGCACAAAACTTTTGAAAAATTGCTTCTGAATGATACAAACTGCAGCCACATGCGATGGGAAAAGAAACCCCTACCATCTGCGACAGCAGGTTTAAATTATGCACATTAAGTGTTTCTTCATGACAAGTCATATTGTTCTCGCAGATCAAGTTTATTTGATATTGGAAATCTACATCTCATCTTCTTCTCCATCGTACTCAAGTCACTTCTTTTTCCCTCCCTCGTGGCTTCAGATATAAACATTAATTAATATTCCTCATCAGACCTTAAGAGTTGAGTGTGCTGCTCAGCCAGCTTTCATGATTAACAACCTCCACACGGCGAGCCAGCTACAGATGCTGCGCCACATTTAAAGGGGTGGGTGAAAGTGGGATCAGGCCTACGGCACTGCGGCAAGCCTTGGCATGGTCCTCCCACTCATGCCATCTCATTTCATCACTGCTCAGTCTCAGTATTCGCAAAGGGGCCGAGCACTTACAGTCAAAATCATCGCACCACCCCAGAGAAATGGAATAAACAGGAGAAAATAGGTGCGTTACACTTCTCATATGGTTAACGGGTCACATGTTGTACTCCCGCCTTGCTTCGTCCTTCTGGATCTGTTTGTGTTGTCTGAGGACATTATGAGATGCATCACCTTAATACACTCCTTAAATCTCTCCGCTTTGTTGCCCCGGATTTGTTTTGATGCGTCTGCCTCCCCATCCGAGAGATAACCCACTTCAAAATGATATATTTATGAGTCAGACCAGCAAAAATAAATCCAAGCAAATTTATGGCTCGTCGGACACGAACTCCCGCTGAGCGAAGATTTCCCCTCGCGTATGAGGAGGGATACTTTTTAGACAAACAAAAACACTTGGAGGGAGTTCAACCCCAAAGCCTCAATGTCATGCGGAGGTTTCGGGGCGACCGTGATCTCCTGTCACACCTCATCTTGCTTGACATCCGAGCGCCCGCTCCGGTGCAACTGAACGTGTCAATCAAACATTAAAGAGCGGATGGTGACCGAGTCTCAACTCACCAGGACTCTTCCCGTCAGCGTCTGAGCCGATATCATGACTCCGGCCCAGTCCTTGACCGAGGTCATCCAGCCCACCTCGCTGGCCGCCGCCTCATCCTTGTCCGTGCGCTTGATGCCATCGCCCGTGGTGATCCGATGCACCTCCTGCAAGAAGAAGAAGAGCAGGATGAGTTCACGACAAACGAAAGCAAGAAACTTTCTGGGAACATTCAAATCGTGTTTCTCAAGAAAATTCAAGGGGTCAAATCGAAACACTGAAGAGAAAAGTAACTACAGAGAAACTTCAGTTGACCATTTGGTGTATTATCTCTCCTCTTTTGCAGTTTTAACATCATACGTACTTTTAGGAGTTCATAAATCTCTTTTTTTTTTCCTCCCAGTGAAGCACATAAAGTACCTCTATGAAAATAAAACCTACAAATGCCTCTTGAGGGGGAGATCACTGATTTCATGCCTGCGTTCGGCAGCGATTCCTTCTTGTACTGAGTACGAGCGTGTGAAAGCTGCCTCAATTTCCAGTCATGTTCAAATAAAAGGTATTGGGAGTTCCCACGGGCGCAAAGGAGACTTTATGTAAGTCAAAAAGAAAAAAGATTGATGATGATTGTCTTGACTCGTCTTCTTCAGCTTCCTCCCACTGTCACAGAACGTGCATGGTTTAATTGGTACCTGTAGGTGTGAGTGTGTTTGGGTGGTTTTTATTGCATGAACCCAGTGATGGACGACTGACTTGTTCATGGTGAACTTTTGCAGGCATAAACGTTGGATAAAGGAGATTTCTGCCAACATGATTTCCCACAATAATAACAAAATCAATATTGAAATATTGAAATATTTAAACCTGTATTATTGTAATTGTTCTTTTTTCAGTATGTTTACAGATACTGAGAGCTATTCGCATCTGGAGAATGTACGTTGGTGTTTAGCATCTGTTTGGCTCTATTTTGGTCTCCGACAGCACCTAGTGAATGCTGCTAAATGCTACGCTACGTGCTCCTCAAACCCTTCAGAGTTACGAGTATAATCACTATTTTTCTCTAAAGTGCCTGCAGCTTCTGAAAGCAGATCACAATATTAAAACTGTGTGGGCTGGACTGAAACAATGAAATGAACAAAAGACGGCGTGCTCTGCTAATGGAACTGGATTAGTTGCATCGGCTTTAAGTTAACGCCGCCGAGCGACACTCCAAAATTTGTCAACGATTGACGGCGGCAAATAGCAAGAGCCGAGCGTCGCCACGTCGGATGCATACATTAGAGTGCACCGTTCTTATTATAGCAAACCTGGCCTCCAAAATAAACCTGTGCACATGCTTGCACGCACGCATACAGTAAACATAAGAGAGGGAGACCAGCAAAGAGACTCCAGGAGTGTATCCATGGCAGCCGCTGAGCTCCTGGTGTTTCTGCTCCACTGAGTGGGCTGCCTGCCTGTCCATCTTTCAGCCTCCCTCTCTCTCTCTCTCTCTCTCTCTCTCTCTGTCCCTCTCTCTTTCTCTCTCTCTATCTCTCTATCTCTCTCTCTTTCTACTGGGACTGACATGATTCACAGAGCAGGAAATCGAGACAGGATACAGAGGTTAGCCACGTTCCCCGATGGAACACCCGACAGCCTGAAGGCCGTGAGACTCTTCACCCCGCGACATCCTTCTCCTCCTTCACCTCGACGGCATCACACGTCGCTCTCACACGACGCTCTCTCTCCCTCGCGGGCCTCTCTCAAAGTTGTAAAAAATAACTGCGTGCCGTTTAAATGTGTGCCATTCGTACAGTATTACGACACCCTTCTTTTGTTGTGGTGTTGATGGCCAAGGCTTCGGTGTGCCGCATTCCCCAGATGCACAAACGAGGTTGCCGTGTGTCCCCTACAACGGGGCGGCCGGCTTTAAAAAAAAAAAAAAGGGCATGCAACATGTGCCGTGGCCCCCCCAGCCCGCCATAAATTGCTGCAAAGCCGGAGGGCGGCAGCCGCACTGCAATACAACAATGGATGAATAATCCTCGTTCCAAACGCACAAAATGTGAGGCGCACAGTTGTGATCAGAAAACAAGGGCATCTGTTTGGAGGCAGCCCGGTTTAGGAGACACAACCCACAAATGAGTTGCAAACACTCCAACAAATAAAAAAGTGTGTTTCTATTAGGAGCTCATCAACAGCTGCTGCTTCTTTCATAATACGACAGGATGGAAAACAACTTGGTCAAATAGGGTGTGTGGGTGGACTGCGCATGGAGTCCTTTTAATTTCAGATCTGTAAACTAGATTTTGGGGTGTAAAAAAGAATAAGATACAAACTTAAAATGAGCAAATGGAGCTTTAATTGTAACGTCAATGATTGGAGCTAATAGAAATAAAATCACTAGAAAAGATCTTTTTTGCTAAATGAGTGAAACTGGATTCATATTGTTTTGTTTTCCGAAAACAGAGACGGTATTAATAACGTGAAAAAGAAGCAGCTGTACAAAAGTACAATATTCTCTGAAGAAGTGAGAGAAGAAATGATCCCGACGGTAGCTTCAACCCTGTGCACTGGCCTCACAGTTCAATTGTTTCCCCTGTTATTACTAAACACAGAGGGTGGCTGCACAAAGAAATTCAATCATGTTGGGAGCCATTAGTCAGAGCAGACCACCATCAGACCGCGTTACACTTCCTTGAGCCCCGTAGATAACTTGATAAAACGATAATAACATGTCCAGTTCACTTAGAAGCCGACGCAGCCAACAAGATGCAGGACGGTGGATTCTGTGAAACTGCCCTTAAAAAAAAAAAAAAAAAAAAACGTCACCCAACAAGTTTGGCACATTGTGGTGTTTATTGCTTCACTTTAGTGAGCCTAAGCACGGAAACTTTCCAAGGTTGTGTGAAAGAGCCTGACTGAAGAAAGACTTTTATCCGACTGGCCTTCAAACAAAAACCTCTGGGAGAAGTGAAGTTAAATCTCCCCTTAAGAAGATCAGGGTGAGTGGATCAGACAGAGTTTGAGCCAAAACAGAGAACAAAATGTAGCCTGCTTTTATCCTTCAGTAACATCTTGAATTAGTGTCGAGCTAATGAGGAGAATAAGGGAAACATTGGTTTCACATATTCTCCGGGTTATCTAGAAGTCGTCAAGAGAACTAAAACCAACAGTGTTTTTATTCGACTTCACATACATCAAGAATATTTTTTTCTTAAATCCATAAATAACTAGTATGTTATGATCAGTAAGCCAATGTTTTAATGTTGTAATTGAGTAACAACTTATATTTTACCAACTATTGTTGAAATTGTGGAAATGTATCTTGGCTGTGATCCTCTGTCTAAAAAGATTATATAGGATTATATTGAATTGAATCCTCTGGGTGTCAGTTTATTTCATCGCTCTCGCAAACAATTTAGGACAAAATTCTCCACTTCCAAAATCTTTACAGTGTAAATCTATCAAACATGTGCCTTCAGGATTTAAAACTTTTAATGGGCAGTTGTTTTTTTTTTTCACTTGATATTTGAGATCATTCTTTTGATATGTCAAATATGAACCCAAATTCTATATTTGAAAGCATTATTAGTTGTTGCGTCGCATCAGATTTAATATTTACTCGTCTCTGGAGGACAAAAATGTCCCAATAAAACCATTTTTTTAGCTTATGGTCATTAAAAAATGTAATCATCTATTATGTTACGTTTTCTGAAACTTAAGGGAAAGTTATTTTATTTAATTTCCTCCTTTTTACAAACACAATTGTGTGACACAGAACTTTTCCCGCATTAATGACCAAAGTGACGGCGGCTGTGCAGAACAGTCGCAGCCATCTGGGAGGTTTAATTGGCATCCCGCTGTTCCCCCGCTGCACTTCAATGACTGAAATCTAAAAACGTATGCTAAAAGTGGTCACGACAGTTTTAATGCCACCAAGAACAGAGGTCAAATATTAATGATTTACCATTCATGACACTCCAGTGTCCAATTACTCTTTAGAAAGGCAACGATGGCCGGCTTCATCTTAACGTCACGCAGAAGAAGATACTTTTTTGACATTTGTATCACTTTGTGCTTTCCTTCTGTAAAGCCTTGATTCAGTTTTTATAAAACACGCATGCTTAAAAGTGTGATCATTATCGGATTGTTCATTTTTAAAGAAGTCATGCTCACAGCAAAATAAGATCTTGACAGTTTTATCAGGTAACAGCAGGTAAATGATAATCTGAAATTAACACACCTACACAATTGAGTTTTTTTCTGTGTAAACAGGCTAAGCTGATGTTTAAATTTACTTATCAAACTCAACGTGAGGGCTAAATGATTCTTCACAGGACTTCATATGAATACAGTGATAAAGGATGAGATGTATTTTTAATGGTGACATGGAGCGGAAAAGTACATGCAGTCATTACAAGCAGTCCTTCTCGGCTTTGTCACTTTGATCAGTAGTCTGAGCCTCCAAATTTAGGTTTGTCTCTCTCTTTCTCTCTCTCTCTCTCTCCTGAGTCGAGTCTTCCTGACACCGGAGGTCATTGATCAGCACTGCTCGCCTTTTCTCCAGCTCCGCCGCCATCATCCCTCAAAAGAGCCGCCGCATTAAACGAGAATAGAACATGTGGCTCGTGACACAATTTCTCCCAAAAAGGAATACATTATTTAAAGATGTATTAACATAAATCACATTCATAATGAAGCCATACATTCTCAGATGGGCGCAAAAAAAAAAAGTATGAGTCACTCTTTCTGATCTGAGCTGTTTCATATATGGTAATTAGTTACATGCTCCTGCAAAGAATAAATCACCGACCGAGTGAGAACAATCACTTTAGTATTACATTCGCATTAAGTGCAGAGGAAGTAATCTGACCCTTTTTAGAAATTGAAGTCAACAATGGTGTGAAGACATTAACGTTGTGTGTAATTAGAGGTGCAAATGTGACCAAAAGTGAACGGACTTCTTCCATAGTGGATTATTTACACAAATAGAGAGGCGAATATAGCATTGAGGTGCTAAACAAAGGGAGTCTTTAACGATGCCTTTTTTTGTCTCTGTGACTAATAAATGCATGAAAAGGCACTGCAGTTACATGTTTAACATTTGTTGAATCCCAGATGGCGAGCTGACAGCCGAGATGCGGCTCGCTGCTTATTTTATGCAATGTGGGCAGCTAATACTTGACTGATTACACAGCCAATTAAACAGACATTACAAGGAATATAGTTCCTTTTCTTAACGCGGCAGGGCGACGACACAAATTGCAGAGGACACCATCAAACGATTGAGGGGCTAGATGTTAAATAAATTACCCCGCCTTCCAGCATTTCTTCTTCTAGATCAGTGCTGATGTGTGTGTGTGTGTTTGTGTGTGTGTGTGTGTGTCTGTGTGTGTGTGTTGTATTTGAGTGCTCCAGGTGGAAGATAAACTTAAATAGATACTATTTGTGTCTCAGAGACTAGGGGGGCTGGAATAATATGAATAAATGTGGAGGTTGCATGTGTTCACGCTGCGTGCTCGTCTCTGCAAGGCGACAGTGGAGAGCCTCTCAACTTTTCCAACTTTTCCGACTTGTAATTACCGCCGTCTGATCTCGAGCACTCGTCTCATAATGACATTATTTCAGACGGCACTTAAAAGCGTCGTAAGAACAACTCTCCATTTTGAAGCCTTCGATCACAGCTAATGCATCCAGAGACATTGACTCAAAATGGGAAGAAACAAGATAGATACTCAATGAATAGAGTGACATTCTCATTATTCTCAGTGTTTTTCTTCACTTCTCTGGATTAAAGAAAAATAATTTCTTGGATTTAACTGAAAGCAGAGACCAATTAAATTACCAGGATTTTATTCCAATTTTATTCACAATGCCAATATAAATCTCACAGAGGATTGTTTTTGTACAATAATGA
Source organism: Parablennius parvicornis (assembly GCA_900302745.1). Lineage (NCBI taxonomy): Eukaryota > Metazoa > Chordata > Actinopteri > Blenniiformes > Blenniidae > Parablennius > Parablennius parvicornis. The sequence goes on from OMNM01007751.1 coordinate 16,739, forward strand.
TAACGGAAACAAAATCCAAGGTGTGGATATGTACATTTATGCAATTAGCAAGCTGGATTAAACGCAAGTGAAATTAATAACATTTATTAATCATAATAGTTTATGTATTTTTTGTCTCAGGACAATATCATCATTTTAATGTAAATGTGGATGATTTTAGTAAGTGCATCACAGCTTTTACAGCACAAGTTAACTCTCTTAACTACATTTATATCCAGATTTATTTACCTTTTCCACCTGTAAATTATTCAAAATCTGCATAATGTGTGAGTGCTTCTGCCCTTTTAGATTAGTACACAACCCAGTCATAAGAGTTAGCTTTCTTCAAAACACTGACAACAGACAAAGTTTTTGAAATTTCACAACGAACCTAAAATGCAGGTGTAATCTTTACAGGTGAACTTGATGGGACTTTCTCTAAACTTTTGAATATCCAACTGTTCAATGCTTCGGTACTTTTTAGCAATAACAGAAGACAAAGTTGAGGAGGGTGGGGACCATCCAGTGGATGAGGGTAAAGGGAAGCGTTTGTCTTCTACCTGTTGGACGTTTGTTCTATCATCTGTTTTTATTATGCCCCGTGAATGTATTTCCACACAAAGCAACCTTATAACCAAATCACTACACAATATTTATGTCTCAAGGTTTACATCGTGATTTTATTTCATGGAACTGTAAGGGCCTGCAACGCCTTCAAAATATTAAACAAGTTTTAAACAAAATAAAAAGAGACGCATTCCAAAATAGTGTTTTTACAGGAAGCTCATCTCCTGGACGACAATCTTTTGAGAATAAGACGGAGGTGGACGGGTCACAGTCTAGAAGAGTCATGACATTGATACATGAATCAGTTCCCTTTCAAAATAAATAATATCAAAGACAGTAGAGGAAGTTATTTCATTCTCCAGAGAATTCTTTTTTTTTTTCAGAATTTTTGAATCTGACAAATGTTTATGGACCTAATGTGGATGACAGTCATTTTTACAATTATCTTTTTTTTCACTCTTCCTACTCTTCAGGGATCCCACATAATTGGAGGAGATTTTAATTGTGCGCTAAACTTAGAATTGGATAAAAGTGAAGTAGATCAGTCACATACTAGCGGTAGAACTACAATTCATAGATTTATGAAACATTTAAATTTAATTGATATATGGAGGGAAATAAATACAAATACTGAAACTTACTCCCGCTATTCAGGCAATTAACCAAACTTATTCTAGAATAGATGTCGTTCTCGTTTCTGCCATATTACAATACAAAGTTCATGACTGCTGTTATGGCAATATTGTGATCTCAGATCACGCTCCCTGTTGCTTCATATATAGATGCTATGCTTAAAAGAGATCCTCCACGGTGGCCATTTCAACATAAATGGTTACAGGATGTTTAAGCGAAAAAAATTTAAATATTTTCTTTGAAAATGAATACCACACAAACAACAGCATCTATAAAATGAGAAGCATTTAAGGCATTCCTTAGAGGACATACAGTATAATTAGTTATACAGGTCATAAATCCAAAAAGAATCAAGAAGTTAGGTCACAATTAGAAAGTGAGATGAAAGTACTTCAAGACAATATAAACACAAACCATCACCCACAATTAGAAAAAGAAAAGGCAGCTCTGCATTTAGAGCTGCCTCAAGTCTTCTGCGTCTTAACCAATCCTTTTACGAGCAGGGAAAGAAAGCTGGCAGCCTCTTAGCATGGCAATAATTGTTAATTAAACAGTCGCCCTCATCGTGTGGTTTACATTTTGACATCATTAGACCAAGACCACACCTCACAGTACCTGAGGAAAGCTTCAAACAGGATGCTCTCAGATGGACGTGACCACTGAGCTCACAGTGTCACAAAGAGTCATCAGCAGGATGAACAGAGATACAGAGAGACAGGAAGTCACAGTAAGAAATAAAAGTGAACATCCTTTGGCCACAAGACGCCTCTGATGACCATTTCATTGTGAATAGCAGAACAGGATGATGAATACCTCTCAACTCCAGGATCATTTCAGAGAGGTGAGAGGGATAAAGTGTCACGTCAGACCAGTGGAAACCATTTACACCAGTGTGGCTGCGTGCTGGACGACCTGCAAGGGGACCTGAATGCACCACCAGGCACAGGCGTCATCGTCTCCCACAGACCAGGAGAGGATTTACACTTGATGAGGCTCCAGTCTGCTGTTCTATGATGAAAGCCCATTCATGATTAGCAGAAATGATGGCTGATGTTGAAAAAGAGCGCTCTGCATCAGCGACTGTTGTCACCAGACGAGCCTTTGGTGGTGGCATAGTGTGGGCAGGTGTGTCTGCTCAATACAGAACTGTCTTACAGTAGCGACCCCACCCTGCCTGAATAACATCACTGATCTAGTCATAGTTCCCCTGCATGAACAACAAAGGCCTGATTTCATCTTGATGGACGGCAATACTCCATCATTATCCAACGACTGCTGGAAACGGAGGTACCTCAAATGGAGCGGCCTTCATTTTCTCCACATTTGAATCTCATAAAAAACCTCTGAGATCTGCTGAGTCTCCACGTAGAGGCTCGTAACTCTATACCCCAGAACCTCAATGGGCTGATGGCCGCCCTTCAAGAAGAGTTTGATGACTCAGCAGACAATAAGTCGACTCGTGACCAGCATTCCATAAATTTCACCCAAAAGCAAAACATCACCAACTTTTTGTTCATACACTGACATCAGTGCAGTGTTTAGAACCCCTACCTAATAGCGAGGCTGCCGTGTTTATATTGGGAAATGTCTTATTTAACTTAAGTATTGAAAGTGAATTAAACCCAACAGAAGTCCAGTATGACAAATATGGGTTTGACTGTATATTCCAGATAAAAATGTAACAACTGCCATTGGAATCAATCCAATACTTGCTGGACAATTCCCTTAGAACCAAATCTGTGAACTTCATGCCTGTTTTAAAAGGGAAATATAAGGGATTCACAACTTTAATAAAAAAAGGAAATCATCTTGAGGCGACCATGGATGTCCGTAGGAAATTTCATCTCAATCCATGAAGAGGTTTTTTTTTTTTTTCCTCAGTGTAGATCAAAGTCGTGGACCGAGCCAGCAGCACTTCCATCCCTGAGCCGTAATCTAACAGTTGGAGCTGTGGGGCTTCTTTTTAATACCCTCACAAAATGGTACATTTACTTTCAAGCGTCAGCCCACTGTTGGAGATGTGGTCTGTGTGTAACCTCTAGCAGCTCCGCCGAACACGGATTCAACGAGACTTGAAGGGAGAGTCTGCAACATGACAGCAGAGCCACCGCAGCTCGTCATCCCGCACAATGAGCACAAAGTCGGCCTTTCTTCTTCCTAGACGGATAATAGCAGTCGTTCATCAGACCCTCACAAATGATGAGTTTCATTGATTTCCGCCAGACGGGGAACACGGAGCCACAGAGACTGAGGCTCACAGATGTAAGAGCTGTCAGAACAGAACAGAACAGAACAGAACAGAACAGAACAGAACAGAGCAGAACAGAACAGAACAGAACAGAACAGAGCAGAACAGAACAGAACAGAACAGAACAGAGCAGAAAAGGGCAGTGAACGCCCTGTCGAGGGGGAAAACAAACTAAAGAATCAGAAAGGGAGGAAACGGATTATCAACTCCCATCTATGAATAATGCACTAAAA
>OMNM01007774.1:9711-21061 GCA_900302745.1 Parablennius parvicornis
TTTAAAAATAAATCAATTTTTTTTTTTTTTTTTTTTTTTTTTTTTTTAACACAGTGCACTACAAAGTTGTGAAAAGCCAAAAATGGTCGATTTAAAGATACATCAAAAATCTATGGTCATGTGCTCCTATTATATGCTCATTCCCATTGAACAGATACACACTGACCCAAAAAAACAAAACTTGCCTAGTTACGATCACAGCAATTAAAAGGATGCTAAAGAAGCCTTTGTCCATGTCAGGGCCACAGCCTACAGAGCCTATGTACAGCTGAAGGGAAAATACTCTGGATTCTAACTATGCTTATGCTCGAGAAGGATAACTGAAACTTATTGCACACAAAATATAACTTTCAAGGGTGTCACTTTGCGCGAGAGAAAGCTTTGAGCCTGTTGCAGAGTCAGTATTTTTTAGTCCATGAGGATAGTAAGTGGTTCTTCTTGATCCTCCCATGAATTAATGTGATATGAAGGAAATAATAAATGAAAAAGATTGTAAATTGTGCTGTGTTGAAGAAATGTAGATAAAACACTTGATATATGCTCCTCATACAAAGCATTTTTGGCATTGGCATTCAATAACACTAACTGAAAGGGATCCCTTGTATCTCTGTGGTTTGTATTTGTACATGGGACTAATTCAATGGCACGTAGAAAAGTATAGAAACAAGGTTTTTTTTTTTAACAACATTCCCAATGACATCATTAATCTTATCTGCAGACTGTGCTGTGTTGGGCTTTTTTTAAAGAGGGAAAAAAAAAAATTGAAATAATAGACCATACAATCAAATTTTCAGTTCATTCTCGAGGTGAAATCAAGTGCAGTATTCGAGTCAGAAAATAGAACCTGACCATCTTAAAATTTAAGCCGTCTTTTTACAGCCAGAGCTGCTTAACGGCTGATAAAGGCCAGACCTGGCGTGGCTTAAGCTTGTCACGTTTGATTTCTCTGAACGATAATTCACCGTACAGGCAGAATCAATCCCACATCACCACTGCTGTACAGGAGTTGCTTGTGCATAGGCAACATCTGAATTGAATTCTACTGTTTACCCCAGATTAACCCCCCCCCAAAAAAAAAAACCCAACAAAAAAACACACCAGTAAAACACAGGATTTCTGTGGCATGCAAGACTTTCTTTGTCTCACCCTCCCAGATACACAGTGGCACATGGTTACAGCTATAGGAGTGCCGTAGCAAATCAGATAAGAAGGGGCTGGAGGGGAATAAACACAACAAGCTGAATAACTGCACATTTTGGGGGCTCAGAGTGGGCACTGGCGTGATGAGTCCAGAGTTTCTTTGGGGGGAGTGGGCGGAGGGCCACCGGTACGCCACCGCCCATGCCGATTATTCATGAACAGAAGCCGAAGGAGGATTTCACTACGGCGATGTGGGCACCGACACTTCCAGCAGGCGGTTGTTTTTGCGCTTGCAGGCCACCGTGTTGCCATTTTTGGGGGTTCCCTGGATGAATTTCACACATACTTTGTCCTGCTTAAACTGCACCAGGAACCTGTCACAAAACAAGAAAAAGTTCCCGTCATTAAAAATCTGTAATAATGTCATTCCTTTAAAAAGTGCAAACACAAGCATGATTCTTCGGTGGGGTTTCATACTCGTCTGAGATGTCGATGTTGAGCTGCTCCCTGTCTGCGGTCGTGGCCCCGATGCGGTGCAGTTTGGTGATGATTTCAATCAGGTGCTCGCTGCTGAGCAAGAAGTCTCCTTTAACAGCTGAAGCAGACCCCTAAAACAAACAGACATTGTATTCACATCTCCATAATCATAAATGCTTCATTTTGATATCTATCTTTTTGAATATGGCAACATGGTTTAACCTCTCACAAAACAAAGGCATGCATGTCAGGTGAGTGGGGACCTGATGTATGGAGGGATATTCTGCCATCCTAACTGATTAATTAAGCAATGGCTGGATAGATATCCTCCCGCTGTGATGCCTATCATAGTAGTTAAACTGGATTATAAAACCCCAAAACAGCAACAAGTTCTCATGTTCTCACCTCTTTGAGTTTGAGAGCAAAGAAGCCGTCACTCTGTGTGCTGACTGACACACTGGTCAGGTCTGGCAGCGGCACGCTAACCTTCACTTGACCCGTCTTCTGATCAGCCAGGACAAAGTTTTTCTTCGTCAGCAAGAAGATTCGAGCCGTACCCTGCAGGCACAGGCAGAAAATATTTATTGAATCCAACATTGTGGAGAGGAAGGAAACAAACAAACTGCGATGCTTTACCCTTTTTTTTTCTGTGGGGAACAGCAACAGATATATAAAGGCTAAACAGTTGTCTGGTATGTTACAAAAATAAATCACCAACAGTCTAAAAACTGTCAAAAACAGAGGTTGTATGTTTGTACCAAGAGGCAGAGTTAAAAAAATAACAAAAAAAAAAAATCCATAATGTGAGGATTTTTCACCATATGTGTGGTACTCGCTGTGCAGTGTCGAGCATGATCTCGACTACCTTGCCATTCGCTCTGTTGATCTTGTTGACCACATCAGCCAACAGAACCTTGTCATCCACCGAGCTGCTGAGTTTCTGATATTTGGGGTTTTTGCTGATCTCCAGGTAATCTCCTTTGAAGGGCTGACTCACGCTGAGACACAAGACATATGCAAAGGCTTTATAAAACGTGGAATTACAGAGTTACTAATCAGCCTTTATGCCAATAGATACTTTTTTATAGACCCTCAGCATAAAGAAAAAAGAGACTTGAGAGCCCATGAATTTTAAGTACCTGCTCGGGTAGAGAGCCTTTTTATCTTTGAAGATCTCGCTTGCCTCCAGTTTCTCTTCATACACTGTCTTCTTCTCCTCTGTGAATTGGCCCCTGTATTTCTTGCACTGAAAACAGACAAGAGTGAAGCAAAATCAAGAACTCGTGTCAATTGTTACTTTTTATCAATTAGATTTCGATTGCATCCTTTCATGCCTCGTTCATCTTTGTCGCTATATACTTTGTATCAATTGGAATGTTTTTGAGAGAGATGTCAAAACCGTTGGTGCGCAGGAAATGATGGACTGTGTAAACACTAGTAATAATTGACTGTAGCCGGATGTACTAGACTTTGGTTATTTGAGACAAACCCTCCAGAGGTGAAAGATTTTCCGGAGTTCTGTGTGGACTCCATCCAGGAAGAGGTACGGCCGGGCAGGCCAGCTCCTGTCGATAGGGGACATGGAGGGCAAGGAGCTCTTCAGGCCCAGGAAGTATTTCTGCATCTGTTTACAGACAGGGCACAGAGGAGGATCCGAATAAATCACAATTAATAATTAAAAAGGAAAGTGAGAAAAGCTATAATAAGGAAGGAAAAGGTCTGAAAATAAAAGACGGGAGAGAGAGAGAGCTAGAGAATGATTTAAGGAACCAAGTAAGAAATGGGAGGAATGAACACAGAAAGGAATGGAGGAAGAAATAATACAGAAGAAAAAAGAAAAAAGTAGGACATAAAGTAACAGAAAAGAGAAAATATAATTAACAAAGAAAGATAGAAAAGGATAGAAAGATAGAAAGGGTGATTGAAGAGAAAAGCAACAAAGGGAGGAAAAATGGATGGAAGAAGAAAGAAACAAAGCAAGGTTAAACTATGTGTACATATGAAGGGAGAAACAAACAATAGGAGGAAAGAAGGGATGAAAAAGGAAGGAGGAAGAAGAAGTAGTGAGAGGTAGGAATGAAGGCTTGGAAGTTAAGGGCTTACAATCCTCTGAATGGTGAAGTTGTAGATTTTCTTGCCAGCGTTTGCCCTAAAGAACTTCCTGTACTCTCTGCGGACCTGTAACCGCACAGGAAGACAAATAAACTGTCAATCATTGCTCGGATTCTCTCAGCATAATATGAAGAAAGAAAGAAAAGACACACTGATGCGGGCATGACATGTACAACACATTCACAGAAAACGTACAAGCAATACTGGAGATTTGGTTAGTACACAAACAAACAACGTTGGAAGCTCCAATCAGCTGGAATTACTCGAAATGAGAGCAACTGCTTTGAATTAATTACTGAAAGAGACAATGATGGTTATGAGGAACGACCTCCAGGATGACCTTACTCGCACAAATTGAGCTGTGAACAGGTGCGTTGTGAAAAGCTTGGTGGTCAATTAACATGATGAGAGTCATAATACTGCAGTGAATAACCAAGTTGAAAACAAAAAACAGAACACAATACACTGTGACATATACCTAAACAGAAAGAAACGGGGTAAAACAAATCAATACAGTTGCATACACAAGCAGTGCTCTTTATGGGTTAGTTGAACAGATGCACATGATGCAGACAGAGAAAGATATGGAGAACGGAAATAATCAGAGAGCTTTGGTTTCAAATCAGTAGCATTATCTGCTCCAAGGGGGAAAAATCTCCATCTGGTCAGCAATGATCACCTAAAATATTACACTGTTCTGAGTAAGTTTCCTGCCAAAAATGGAATAAAACAGCTGATGTGATGATTGCACTGTGCATTGTTGCAGATTTAAAGCCCCCTTGACTATAGAACAGAAAATCCATGCATCTCTATCAGTGCATACAGACAATTTTAGAATTCCCAAAATCATAAACTATTTACATCGTTAGAAACTGCTAGCAATAGTTAGAAATATTTTTGTGAACTGAAAACTTAAGGACACTTGTGTTTGAATTGTTTTTTCTTGGTCACAGTTCATACATCATACAAAACATGACGTCTGCTCTGTAGATCAACTTGATATGGCAAATTCTGCAGGAATACGATGGCAGAATGGTTGAGTTCCTGTAATCAAATGCTAAATATTCTGATTTTGGTTTCATAGTTTTGGCTGTTAGGTGTGACTTCATCATCAGCAAACTGAGCAATGAGAAGAAATTCATAAAAATGGGATATTTTATGATATCAGATTAAATGTGATGCATGCATTAAACTATAAGAAAGATCTGCACTTCAAACCATGGCTTGGCTTGTGGGGTTGTACTATCCATATGTCAAAGTGTTTCTTAGCAAGACGTTGAACCTCCAATTGTTTCCAATGGATGGTAGAGCACTTTGCATGGCAAACTTCGCAATTGGTGTGTGAATGAGTGAATATGACCAAGAAAATAAAGCACTTCGGGAGTGCTGAAGCCATGAGAAGTCAATTATCATTCATCATGTTATGAGCAAAGGCCTAGCATAATAACAATTCATAATGTTTTGATAGGCTGGTGTGCCTTTATTTCACTTTTCAGGTTTCATTTTGACGACATAATGCTGCTTGTGTGATTGCGGTTGTTCCACTAACAGTAATATTTTTATTAATACATCAATTTATGTTGCTATGGAAATTTTTACCAGTAAATCTGCAATCAGTTTAAAATGATGCTACAACAGTAGATAAAGCACGACTACAAAACCCTGCAGAAGCTGGCTTCCTGAACACAATAGAAAAATAGATGAGGAGGAGGAAGAGGAGGGCCACAGGTGCCAGGCAGGTGTCAGACTCTGTGATGGCTGTGCCGTGGGGCTGGTGGGTACCTTCAGTCCCTGCCAGTAGGCCCAAATCACAGCGACAGCATGCTTTCGTTTGGCCTCTTCCTTCAGTTTCCTGAGCTCCCTGCGAGCCTGTCCATGGGAGGAGAGGTGGGAGGGAAAGAGACAAGAGAGCAGGAACAAATAAAGCAGGAGAGAATGAGAAGAGCAAGAGGGCACTTTTGCCTAAGGTCAACACACACACACACACACACACGCACACGCACACGCACACGCACACGCACACGCACACGACCATCTGTGAGACTGTGTGTGTGTGGGTGTGCGTGTAGCTCGACTGCTCCTGCCTCCAGAAACGAACATGAAACTGTGGGTCACATGAACATTGATCAGGCAAACTTCTGCAAAGTAAACAGAGTTGATGCTTTTCAGTCAGAGTCTGAGTGTAACAAGAGGAGAGCAAGAAGTCACAGCTCAGGCAGGGGAGGTCACTTCAAAACGATCCAGACTGTTCCATCTAGAGATGACAAACTGTGTTGCAATGCAAAAGGACTGAGACGAGAGCTGGCCAGACAAGAGGAGGAGGAGTCATGCAGAGAGAGCAGGCAACATGCAGCAAGTGAAGCATGGACTTTGTAGGAAGAAAGCGGAAATTGTTCAAAACGAGACAAGTGTGCCCCCGATTATATTTGGAACTGCAACTTCAATGGGAATGGGCTTCCTATGCAGTATTAATTCCTGAGCTTGTACTTGCACTAGCAAAATGGCAAATCGGTTAGACTCCACTTCACACCTGGCTGGATTGTATGTGGCAGCGTGTTCGACAAACTGTATATCATCATCAATTCAACGAATGAATGAACGAGTCGAGCAGACTGATGGATTTGTTAGGTGGTGTTTCGGGGGGGTGGGATTCGATGGAGGCGGCAGGTCAGACAGTCACGGCAAGTCGAGCCAACAGGCTTCCCAAATACCTTGGTGCCCTGCCAGCCGGCCCAAATGACCGACACGGCATGTTTATTCCTCGCCTCCTCCTTCAGCTGACGCAGCTCTCTCCGGGCCTGATGGGAAGCGGTGGCAGTTGTGGGAGGAAGTTAATTTCAGTGGCAGTCAAAAAAAGGCAACTATCTCAGGTGGGGTGCAGAGTGGAGAAGCGTGGAGTGACACATGGACGAACGGTATCAAAAGGCAAGTGGTGGTGAGCCGCGCTCAACTTTTGTGTGTTTGGCCACAATTAAGAGGATCAAAGAATTTAAATATGACCACGATGGGATGGTCTGGAATACATATTACATAATATATGTGAACCGCTGCAAGCTTTCATGTTGCCATTTTGTACAAAGTTCAAATACAGCATAGAAGAGGTCGGGCTACAGAGTCTGGTGGTGAGACTTTGAAAGACAATATGGATGATTAACAACCAGCAGTCATATCTGATATGATAATACTGTGAAGTTTACAAACTGCTGATAAGATAATGTATATCACGCATGTGAACTGTCAAAGTCCTTTCTACATTATAGTTGTCAAGAGTGTCAAGTACATGATAAAAAAATCTTTCTAGTTTTAGCTTTGTGGAAGGATAAGTGTCTCTTCACAGAACTTGAACCAACCATATCGAGTCCCTCAACCCACATTATCTCACTGCATGCTGTAACATTTCATTGAATTCCTAATGTTTTTAAAGATATGCTGTTGCGACCTAAAGGCAATACAATTCATCTTCTTGTGTTAGTAACACACTTTAAATTTAAAATATACAATTCATATATAGTGTGAACCTGTTACTCTGATGATTTAGTACCACTGCTTATTTCAGGATTAAATTAATCTCTATATCACCAGAAAGACAAATGTGTTTTTATATAATATAGTTGTATCCTATTCCACTTCTTTTCCATCATGATTTCTTCTGAAAGTGTTTACTTCGCCCCACCAGGAGCTCAGTGCGTGCCCACCCCTAGAGAAGGCCTGACCCACACTTTGAAAGCCACTGTGATAAAATAAATAAAAAGATGAACAGAAATGATCTGTGTGACACCCAATGTAAATCTAAAATATTAATTCGGTTTACAACAGAGATGTCAAAACCAAACTAAAGACAACAACGCTGACAATAAAGTAGTCACAGATCTGAATGAGAGTCTGCAATTACCTACACAAACTTTCTGTTAGTTGGAGAGCTTTTCAGACAATTTCACATGTAACAGATACAAAGGAGACAACAACAGGGCCAGCAGGCTGACCTGGGTTCACTCAGCAGAGGGGCGGTTTCAGAATGACAATGGGACGGGACATGGGGAACAAGGGACGGCAAGACAGCTGGGACAGCAACACACTACGGCTGGGTGAAAATACCTGGGTTCCCTGCCAGTATGCCCAAATTACTGTCACAGCATGTTTATTCAGCGCCTCTTGTTTTAGACGTCTCAGCTCCATCCGTGCCTGGTGGGATGTGATGGGCGTTAGGGAAGGCAGGTCGAATATGTAACGGGTGGGGGGGGGAAAAAGAGAATCAAGGAAGGGAAGTTGAAAAGGAGCAGGGGGATAAAACAAGAAGGAGACATAAGTGGGAGTTGTGTGATCAGCAAAAGAAGCAGGATTAAAGGAAACTGGTAGCAGAACAGAACTTTTTTTGCGATAGTGTAGCGCCATTAGGCAGAAACACTGCATACAAGAAAATATCAAGTGTTTAAAGAGATGCTGGCAAGCGATCAAGAACAGCTTGTTCTTTTTTTTTTTTGGTAATGGGAAATAAAGGCAGGCCGACGCTACATCAGGATGCATCGCTCACTCTCTGATATGACTCGGCACTTTAATCCATCATTACCTGGGTGCCGTGCCAGTAGGCGGCGATGGTAGTCACAGCCTCTTTACATCTCTTCTGATACTTCAGCTCTCTCAGGAGTTTACGGGCCTGAGGGGAGTCAAGAAGACACGATTATGATTTCTACGAAGCTTCTGCCACATTTAATGGTAAATTGAATGTATGAAGCAGCTGTGCACCTGCCATCCTCTGGCGTACGACTGCACCACAGTGGTGGCGCTCTTGATCTGCTGGTATTTCTTTTGTTGCTGTGAGAAGGCAGAGGGAAACACTTTGTTAATAACGCCAAACGCTTCAGTGGCCATATGTTTATTGTGCTTTGTGTTTTGAGTGCAATTAATCAGAGTCCCACCGCGTATCGGCGGTACCAGGCTGCCACCACTATCTGGCTCTTCTTCAGCAGCAGGAAGTGGCTGCGACACTTCCAGCCTCGGTAGATTTTCTGAATGAGTGTGGCCAGGTCTTGCAGGCACTGCCTCCTCCTCTCCTCCAGGAAAAAGAGCTAGGAGAAAATTAGGCACATGGCAGACAGCATTATTATACATCGTGTCATGTCCTCTGTTCAAGGTTATCAAAATGTTATCCACATCAGTTGTTCATTGTGAAGATAGTTTATAGCACATCTAACCAACGGAAATGTGGATATAAAAGAAGGTTCAGAGAAAAATATGCAAAAGAAAATAAATATTTTTTTTTTCAAGCCAGACAAATAGTGATTCAGTGATTAGAGGAACAAAGTCCAGTCTATTTGCTGGTTAACAAAAACAACCCCATGTGTGAGAGCTTACTGTGAGTCCAGCCAAAAAACCTTTTCGTGTATTTTCACCCCAGGGAAAAAGTTTACCCGTTTTCAAAAGTTGTTTTTTTTTTCCCTTCGAAAGTATGAAAAAAGAAAATTGACTTGCTCCGTTTTTCTGGATTTATATAGATACATTTTTTTTTACATTTACAAATTGAGGCAGTAAACCTATAAACACCCTCTACACAATACCTTGATCGCTGAATACTGACTTTGACTATGGATTAATTCTTAACTAGTTTTACTTACTAAAAATGATGTGTATGGTGCCTTATGATTGACCATATAGGGTTATCTCACAGGTAAGCTGTCAAATTTTGTGTCAAATAGTATTGTTTTCCAAAAACAATTATAGCTCAAAGAAGTTTGAAAGAGGTTTTCATCTCATTAATTTAGAAAAACAAAGTAAATATATTCTTCTTGTGTAAATGTATAAGTCTGATGTGATTTTTATTACTCGTGATAAAGAGGAAAAAAGTGTTCTTAGAAATTACATTACAAGAAATATTCTAATATTGAGAGAGACTATTTATAATCTATATGTGATCTTAAATGACCATTAAGATTGAAATTCCTGACTTTGTCTCATGTATTGTAACTTTTGAGATGCATCTGTATGAGATTTCACTCATGGCTCATGGCTCAAAATACTGGTGAGTTTTCTACAGCACTAAATAAGAATCAGCAGATTCAAGTGCAGATCACTACATAAACTGTCGCCATCGGTTGTGTTGGTATGCTTATAGTTGAAGGATGATGCGATTAAGCCTCACCGCACCACAGGAAAAAAAAACATCCATAAAAGCAACTCCTACAGGGCTGTCTTTTTCATTTTTCCAGCTTTTCTTATTTGTATAATCTACCACACAAGTGGAGCTTTGGCCTAAAGCGTCTTCTATTCATGCTGCATTGTTTAGCTGTGCTTTCTTCTTTATTTTCCATCAGTAACACCAGACTTGATGAATGAATCTCTCTGACATAGTGCCGTTACTTGGGAGAAGTTTTCTGATTTTAGTTTGGAGAGAATGCTTTAGGGGCTTGGATGTTACTCGAGTTCAAAAAGGTGGAGTAAACCAAATCCCCGGTAGCAATTTGACAGTAGGTGTGACTTCACTGATGATTAGCAACCAATAGAAATATTGTTTGGAAACCTGAATCAATAGTTCCTCCTTATGTGTAGCTGTTATGTATAGGAGATAAGCTGATCAGATAGAAAAAGCAATTATAAAAATTCTCCCTGTCTGAGATCATGTTATTGCCAGCTGTGTTTGGTCTTTTCGCTTGAGGTGGGGGAGAAAGTACATTCAGGCACTGCAGGCCCGAGCAACTGAAGATCCCGCGAGCACAAAGTAAAGACGCTCATTTCCCATGTTAAAGGGGATAGCTAAGTGAAACCATGTGTTTTCAGAGCAGTGGTTGCATGCTAATTGCTGAAATGGGGGTTTTAAGTGTAGCCCACCCCGCTTTGCTCACAACATACTGTGAGAAAACAGGCCAGTTGAGCACACCGGAATCAGCCATTACACTTTAAAACATGGCTTGAGCTGCTGGGCAATACACCAATGTCAGAAGCGACTGAGAAAAAAACAAGTTTAAGGTGCATGCAATTTAACAAATACACATATTGTACCGTTCTTGGGTTCCTGATGAAGATCTTGGAGCGTCCATAAGAGAACTCCTCTGCTGGAACCTGGAGGTCGGCCATGAGCACCTCCACTCCTTCCCTGTAGGAGAAGCCAGAAGGATTAGAGGGGTCAGCCAAAGCACACTTTAAACTCCAAGTGCCCATACATAACAAAAAACAGAGCTAAATAGAGGCATATAAAGGGATTTGGACACATGAAAGCATGGAAGAGTGAATCGCTGAGGATGTTTGAGGATACTGGAGAACACGGATGAAGAAACTATGAACACCAAGCTGAAATCAGTCACATCAATAACAAGACCCACTGAGTGGCACAAGAGACAGGAAACAGTCATTTTACCCTCACAATGGATAAAACCTATTAGCCAAATGGCTAACATTTCAGTTAAAGACCATGATGTCAGGTTCAGCCTATGTTCCTCCTTTGGGTCTGTTTTATCTGGGGGAAAGCCATCTCAGACCCTTTTACAGCAATTACTTGCTTCACACTAACAGTTGCACCTGGGAGCTGACCACTCTGGCCACCGTCTATTAGCAGTGATCTCACACACACCGTATGTGTGAGAGCTGTGCCTTACCTAAAGACACTTGGGAATGGTTGTTGGTTGCCATG
>OMNM01007777.1:19986-35826 GCA_900302745.1 Parablennius parvicornis
TTGTGAGGACGTTTAAATATGATACAGGGTTTTCTCACCTTACATGAAGTATCATGCAGAAGTGTGAACATCACTTCAGAGACGTCAAGGAGAAAATGGCCTCATTTCCATCAGCAGAGCAGCATGCTGTAATACCCACAGGGCACAGCGCTTGGTCAGTCAACTCAGACAATGTAGAAAATCCCTGGTAGAGAGCCAGTGTGACCAAAAGATAGATCAAACTCAGAATATAAGCTTGCGCAGAGCGGCTCTTTAGATCGGTGCCCTTTCAAAGCAGCTTTAGTTTGCCCCCACTGGGCAATTGAGGGGAATTAGATGTCATTCTTTTTCTGAGAAATAAAACCCGCCTGTTTGAGAGAGTTAAAGCTTTGTGGGCAAACAGTAAAATCAGCTGTAGCTTTCAGCGGAGTACCTCCCCATACGCAGCAGGGATTATACTGTGATAAGGCCGCGGTAACATGCCAGGGTTTCGGCGTAGTGGGGGCGGACGCAATTTATCACAGATTTTGTACCGTCGGTCGGACTCTGAGTGTGTCTCCTGCTGGGGCTTAAAAGTAATACAGATTTCATTTGTTTACATTGAGCAGAATTCACTTTTGGGAATCATGCAATCGTCACGTCCCCACAATGCAAACAGAATTAAACAGATTTGGTTGCTGTGACTTTGGAAACGCCATCCTTTGTTACACATCAGTCAACTTTTTAACAACAACACACAGTCTACAATGTAAACAGTGGTTAAACTACCACGATACACTCCTCTCCTATCTCTGATTTTAGAGACAGTGAGGTTGAGAAGGCTGTGACTGCACCATTACAGTCGGGAGGAGGATTGGCTTCCATTGCAGATTTGTAGGCTTTATGTTCCTTTTTCACTCATTAGCTTTTAAATGAACATTGTTGAATTTTCTAGATTTTTTTTTTAAGGTTATAGATGTGTTGTAAATACGTTTTTTTGGGGGGAAGTTTTGGACAGTGTAAATTAGTGATAGTACTGAATGTGTCAAACAAACACTAAATCAAGTGGCCCGACGCACGCTCGATTCCATGAGTTCTTTTAAAACACACTTGAAGACATTTTTATTTAAGAAAGGTTTTAGCTAAATACTTGTCTCACTTGAAATGTATTTTATGTACTTTGAATATACAGTTTTATTGCACTCATTTTATGTACAGCACTCTATAAATAAACTTTACTTACTTCCTTATTATTTACTGGATGAGAAGCTTTTCTGAATGGAGTTTGCACATTTTCTGGTTTTTGTCCCTTCATATCCAAAACCAATACTTTCAGGTTTATTGATTTGAATATGAATGTGTGCTGTTGTCCCTCTTTGGCCTCATTTTCAAGTGAAAATGGAAAACTCGTTGTCTTTGGGGTGTCTTGTTTACACGACAACAGTGTCCAGACCAACTGGAAACCTTTACAACTCCCAAGGTGGAACTTTGTGAAATGCAACTTTCTGGAAACATCTCCCTGTAGACGATGGGAACGCTGCTACTGCACGTGCTCATAACCATTCATCAACTAATTTTTGTATGATTTTGACAGATTTTTGTTTTAGACACATATTGAATAAACTCACCTCCGATCCTATTATTCATGGGGGCTATAATAAAAGTGGTAAATGCTCTTCACTGAGTATGCCACTTAAAAAAGCACTTTTTTATTTAAAAGTCCACATTTGATTTTACTGTGAAATTGCATCGTCCGCCGTGCTATTATGGCCTCTGTCTGACAGCAGATACAAGGGACAGATTCAATTTATTGCCATCTACTTACAAATGCCAATTTCCTCTTCACTTAACTTATCCACGTTACCCTGCTTGACCTTGTTGCTCCTTTCTTAACTTTCCTTTCTATTCATGCCCAAAAGCTTTACTTTGTGAAAGGAAATTGTCAGCTTTAAATTAAGCCAGCTGGGGTTTTTTTTTTTCTTTTCTTTTGCTGTGTCACACACAGGTTTTTGTCAGAATAGGAAACTCAAACTTTTCTTTTGGGTCGAAACCTCAGAATGTCTCAAACCTTTGAATTTGTGAAAGATGCATTCTGCAGATACATGTTGATTCCTGGTTTATTTTCAGTGAGAAATAAGGGGGCACTGACGTTAAGTGCGTGATGTGCAAACGCCTTTCGATGTCACCATTCTGCAGATAGTGAAATCACAGCTGCCAGTTCAGATGACATTTATTTAAGCAGCCATTCTGGCACGTCTGTGACTGGGAGGATCTTTAGTAAAGGGAACAAGGATTCCTGAAACATTGACCTCAAGAAAACTGTCCTTCAAATGCATATAAATAACATTAATAGACATCTCTTTAAAAAGGCAAACACTTAACCTCAGAAACCTATGACACGTTTTGACAACAATGCCTTAAGTGAAAATGCATTATTTTTGCATTTCCGTTTCAAAAATGTTTTGCATTTACACAGCAAGATTTTGAAAATGCTGCCCGTTTACATAGAAAAGGTAAGAAACTGTGCAGTTTTCACGTTGGGCCATTATTACGTGATGTTGGTTGTTTATGTATGAAACCAAACACATGCATGCAGAGACATTTGTGGACTTTCTCTTCGAAAACTAACGATTACAGCCCACATTAGGAAGATGTGATAAAGTAAAATAAAATTATCCTTTATGTAAATGCTGCAGATATATACACAGGCTGTGTGATTTCCAGGTTTGGTCAGGTCAGCTAGCTTTAGTCAACGGGATAATGTCAACTCAAATGCAGTTCAGAATGTTGTTAGGTTACGAAGCTCTATCAAAAGTCAAATAGTCAGATGTGGTAAATGGACAATCTTACCACACATCCTTTTATGAATAATGAAATGATGAAAACAAAAAAGATATTCCCATCCTCAGCATCAACTAATCTGGATTCTCTCCTTGGATTACTCACCGGGGACTCGCCATCTCCTTCGTTAAGGAGAATCCAATTCTAAGGTTCCCAAGGATTTCAAAAATACCTTGCCTGCATAGAAACATTAAAGCATGAAATCAATTCTCTATGGCCATAATAAAACTGAAATCTCACAATCTATGACATTCTATCATAATACAATAGTGATTAAATGAATTATTTGTCCATTTTAACCATTTGACTGTACAGTTTTTCCTCACAATAGTTTTTTTGTCCCTCTTACAACAAACAAATATTTTTCATCTTTTACAAATAAACATTTTACCACATTAACACTTTTCTGAATTGCATGTCTTTTAATCATGAGCTGGATAACAGCGTATACAAATATACTCACATTAAACATTCAAAAACAAACTTATTGAACATTATTTATCACAAATGATACTTAACATGGAAAAATACATTCAGCATGAAGTAAAATAACTTAACTTCTCTATATATTTCACATTTTATCATTTAATAACCAGTAACAGAACTACTATACTTTAACTGTAGCTCCAATATTCTGTGTCAACATCATAATTGTGGACAAAATCAGTTCCACAGCTAATGATAAGCTTTCTACTGGTTCTGTGTTAATGATGACAACATGGCTAATGTGGCTAACTGCCTTAGCTCAGCTGCAGTAACTCATCTTGACTCTTCCAAAAGTATAAAAACTCTTGGTTCACAAGTCTGGAATCATCTCTGTAACTCAGTTCAAGGTCTGGCTAGGTTAATTGAGACTTAATAAAACATTACAACATTATCTTGTAATTAACACGAGCTTGTGCTGATGCTCTCGCTCAGGGGTCAACACTCAAGGAGCCAACTGGACCCGTCTCACACTGAACACTGAACCCCCACCCCCAACATCCACCCCCCATGCCTTGTTAATACTGTATTATCACGTGAGTGAATAGTTGCGACATTGTATGCCTGTTGTATGCCAGCTGCAAGGATCAAGGAGCCACAAGTTGCAGGCCCATGTTCGAGCTCTATGAAGGGGGCGGGACTTATTCCTTTTGACCAATCACGTGTCTGTATTCCTTGAGGTAGCTCAGAGGAGGTAAATGCAACAAATATTTTCACCTTAATAATCAAATCCAGAATAACATTGAAATACAACATAATAGGATAAAATTGACTAGTGGGTTACATGAATATTCCATAAGCCTTTTTTAAACCTTAACCATGCAGAAATGGCTCATTGATTCAAAATAAGTGAATATCATTACTTATATGTTGCAAGCAATGGATTCCCACGTGGTGTAAAGTGAACGCTTTGTGAACACAATCTGTGTTTACAACAAGATGATACATTTATAACATTTACCTGTCTCCATTTCTCTTTGCATGTAAATCCTGTGACCCACCCAGCCGCCATTGATGGTTGATTTCAGTCTGAATATCCCAAGAGTTATTATATCCAGAGAGTTATTATAATGAACTCCCAAAGGTTGTTATTACAAGCATTTGTGTGATCTAACTGACCTCGATCTTCACAACCTCTCTGGAATTTCAGTTTTAGGTTTGAGATGATGAGCCCAGTACCTTTTCGCTTCTGATTGTATAACACTGATTGCTTAATAGTACACCGGGACACTGTTATTAGTATTACGGGTTTGTCACTGACGATCCTGAGATGTGTTTTCTTTTTTTCTCTCAGATTCATAACTGGATCCACAGTTTAAAAAAGACAAGACCACAAATGTCTGCAATCAGTAACTTTAGTGGAGTTAAACACATTTTAGTTCAGTGGCCACATACAGCCAAATTTTAATTCTAGTGAGCAGGAATGGTAAGATAGTTCCATGATAGCCTTTAAATTTAAACTTATTTTTGTTGTGGTGCAGAGTATATGTGATGAAAATCTCTACATTTTCACAAAACCAAACAATTATTATCGAAAATGACTAGAATCTCAACATGAAGCCAATTTTAATGAAACCTTCTGGTGCGAAATACAATAAAATGTCCATAACACTTTAAGCATTAAGTATGTTTTCATGAACTCACCCTGACAGCATGGCTTTGGGACTAATGCTAGTTTGCTCTCTTTCATGGTAGAATCATCAATATCTCAGCTCGGATATCAGTATTGTGTTGTGTCAACTACTTTTGAGAAATGTCTTTTTTTCTTAAATTGTTTTACCTGAAATGTTTATGATTTGCTTTGTAGTTTGATGGGCCGGACTGGAGCCTCCTGTAGATGTTGGTCTCTACTTTCTTGCATTACACCATTGTTTCTCAGTTCCACAGAATCCTCCCTCCCTGCATGCATCAAGTCTCCTTCCAGTTCATCATGTTGAATTAAAATGAGGCTCATTTTCTGGCTTCTCTACAGTCTGATTTCAGTTCATTTATTGGAACACATGTGAAAGATGCAGAGCGAGAGGTTCTTAAGTACCAGAGCTCAGAAGCAGCACTACAGCTTGGATCAGCTCCTGTAATTGATAAAACCTTTTAGCAGGTGGATGGATGGATATTTCCATTAAAGAAACTCATGCAGCTGTAATAAATGCAGAAATGCAACATATCAAGATGAAATTTATAGAAAACAAAAACACCTGTTACCCTTTAAACGTGACTGCTAAAGTTATTTTTGTTTTATTCCAGCAAGTTCTTCACTGAGCCGATGCAGCCGGTCAAATACTAACTAATCCTACTCAATCATCTGAGCGTCGATTTGCAACTCAAAATACACGAGTGAACAACTGAATAAACACATTTTTCTGTAATCAAGCCAAACCTGATTTCAACTCTGGCAAGGCAAAAAGAAACATTAAAGCAAGCAGTTAAGAATCTTAATCTCAGGCGATTAATAGTAAAAAAAAATTCTTTAAAACCTCTCACATTCTCTCTCACGCGCTCATCCTTTTTATTGGATCAACTTTGCTTTGCACTTTTCCCATATTGGTGTTTACTCTGAGTCAACTCTGAGACATGGTTGCATCAACAATTATGTTTTAGAGAATCATATGAAAAAGCTCACTTTCCCCACTGATGTGGAACTTTACAATTTGTACGACACGGAGCAGGCAGGACAAAAACAGGAAGGAGAGTGATGTTTGATTTACTGCCTGCTAAGAGTCATGTCTCATTCTCTTTTACATTTTGACACCGTTGGTCACAGTGAGGAGTCCCATCAAACGGCGCTGTCGGATGTGAAGATGTCTTCATCACACGCCTGTCAAAGGGGAGGGATGTTTTTCTGTCGTGTGACTGAGGCTTAAACTGTGGCGCTGTTTCTAATGAATTTATGTGGTCTGAGCTGTATTTTTTGAATTGAAGTAGACTGTTCATTACAACACTGCACCGACTTCAGAAAGGAAACATGCTGTTCAGTTACAGGAAGTTTCAGATGATCTATAAGTTTGGCTGCAAAGAACAGGAGGGGACTTGACGGGAGGTTAACGACGGGTTTCCACTGTGGTACATCAGCTGCCACATCGGGACTGCCGTTGATTCACATGGCAATTTCTTCTGGTGTTTTTCTTTCCTCATTAGAAAACAGAGAAAACATGTAGACATGCCACAATAAACCTCCAAACATCAGTCAGATGTGTATAATATATACTTCTAAATAGTATACGCCATTTTGTGAAACTTGTGCCGTCATCAGTACAGAAGTAGGGGTGCAGGTGCATCTCACAATGTTAGAATATTATAGAAAAGTTAACTGTTCTGTTTAGACAATTCTACATTAATAAATAATGCTTTCTGTAATTTAATTGTGGTATTTATGGCTTTTGGTTTAAAAAAAAAAATGCAAATTTCAGCTTTACTCTGATATTTTGAGATAATGCACTTTGAATTTTCATGACTTATAACATGAAAAATAAATAAATGATGAAACAAAAAAAAGTCCAAAATATGCTAGTTATATTGTTTGAAATCAAAAAGATTACTGTAATTGTGGTAAAAATACTTGTTTCCAATTCGTTCTAATTTTTGAAGATACTTCTCTATGTGATGATTCTCAGTTCTCCATTAAACCTCCTATTGAGAACACCCTCATTTTTTAAATTAATACTCTCAAGCAATTTCAATATATTCAGCATGATCTTTATGTTTTTTGTGGTGGCAATGAGCTGGGATGACAATGCCAGATTGTGCAAAAGTCAAAAATGGCAACACTTTCAGCTCTCTTACTAAAAAATAAGACATTATAATGAAAATTACAGCGTGAATATTTAAAATACAAAGTTGGTTTCTTAATTTGCGTGGTTCTCTAAGGCTTTATGTTCTGTGTTCAGTCCTAGTCAGATTGGATCACCCCTGTCAGAAATCTTCTGGTGGAATATTGTCTAAAGGAGCTGACCAGTTCCTGAAACACAAAACGCCGGGTATCCACTCTACGCTCTGAAACAAAAATCATGTTTGATATGATGAGGGGTGTTGATATGGAGGCAGAGACATGTCCGGTTAATTGAACTCCATCTCGCTGTGCCCTTTACACGCCTCCTCTGCACCATTCCTCAAATCACACAGGTTAATTAAACCACACAGAGCAAAGGCACTTTTCAGATCCGTGCGTAAATGGCTCGTATTTCACGGTCACAAGGCAACTTTATAAGAGCATTGATGTCACAGGTAGATGAACCCTGGGTTTTATAGAGGCTTGTAACTGTGGGATAGTTAAGCAATGAGGTGACAATCTTTAGCCTCTCAGTCATTCAGACACTTAAATTTATGGAGCACTCAAGCGGGATTTAGTAAGCAGGTTGAATTAACATTCATTTTTTTTTTCTGTTTAACACCCGAGAGGTGATGCAGCTCTCTCTGTGCTTTTGAAGTAGCAGCAGCAGAAAACAATCCAATAAACATTTTATAAGCTTCATTCAACAGTTAGGATTCTTTTTGTCGTTGTTTTTGTTTTTCTCTCTCACTCATTCTAAATCATTACCAAAAAAATCAACGCTGGGATGAAACGAGAGCGCCTGTAAATCCCACGAGTCCATTTAAACATGCCTGTCACTTATGGAGAATTCATGTGCCTCCACCCGTATAAGCCGAGCCGTTCGTCAATCCTGTTAAACTATGACCTGACACTCTGATTGCAGTGAGGAGTTTAAAGACTGTTTGGCTTGTCATTCTAAGCACACACACACACAAAAAATGAAATTACTTACAATCTATTGATTGTGCTGCTGTGGAGAAATGCAAGTCAGTGCTTAGCTGCACAACAGAGACTATGAAATGTCACAGCTCAGGTGTAGCAGTGAAATAATCCCTGATCGTGACAAAAAAATGTCAGGAAAAATCAAACTTATAAATATTTCCAACAATGGCATTTGAGGGAATGTAACCCAGAGTTGTAAGAAAGAAGAAACTACAGGAATGAGAGAGATGTGACTGGTAACCTGTCCAGGGTGTAGCCTGCCCTCGCACAGTTATCTGGGCTTGGAAGCAAGATCGCACATGAATGGATGTGATGAGAAAAGAAGCCTAAATTCAAAGGCATGGAAAGAAAAATCTCATAGTAGCAAGAGTAAGTATCATCTAAGTGTCAGAGTTTTGGTGTCATGACAATATCCCTTAGATTGCAGAACAAGAGACAATCTGTAGAAATAGAAGAGTGATAGCTCCGAGAACAGAGTGGATTTTAAAGGCAATTTCAGTAAAACAGTTGGCAGAAGGATATTGGCTCCCTTTAGAGCTGCACAGTGAGAAATGACACCATTAAATATTATACTTAAAGAATCCCCAATACAGTTGTGTTTTTGTCTGTTAATCAAAATCCATACTGTATTTTCTGTCACGTTTTATGAGCTTTGTCACACTTTTAACCTGAGGTAGTTTATCCTGAGCTATCTTTAGGTCGTCTCCAGGGTCGTTTTCATTTTCCTCTATTACTCATTAGATCTTAAGTATAAGAACTTCTATTACAAATATTGGCACAACACATCTCATCACTATCATATATAAACTGTTGAATTTCCGCCAGGTGCTTTATATATTTTCATTTGATCGCGGCCTCAGGTTCATTACTTTGCTGCAGGAACGAGCAAAGTTAAGCATTTTTTTGCTTTCTGTAGCCTCTTGAGCAATTACTGGAGTCAGCTGTATGAAATGACTCTGCATTTAGTTTAAGTAGTGCCATTAGAATGGCAACAAATGTGCCGACACATCTTGGCAAGGGTGAAGGGGGGAGCCTGCTTTTTGCCGCACCTTTGTTCATTACTGAAAACGGCCGGTCTTGGCTTTGATACTGCGCTGCGCCGCCAGCCAGACGAGCTGAAAACATTTATGCACACTCAAGTGCTTTCAGTCCAGATTAAAAGACCAACTGTGGTCTGTTTTTGTTCCTGCCTGGCCTGTGTTCTAGGTATTCATGGAAAGGGACCTCAGTGTGAAGATGAAAAAAATACTCTATTTTCTTGATAACCTTGAGTCAATTCCAGCTGATGTATGATGGCTATGATGGGAGAGAAAACACACACTGGAGCAACATAAAACCTCCATGGAGTGTTTAAGGGAGGTTTGCTGCTTTCAAAGTCTTTTTGTGTATGTTTTTCATAGATTATCTGCTTCCAAAAAGGAGTAGGAACAACAGGCTAAATCCGGGTTGGGTGAGGCCCGATATAGCCACAGTTAGCCACCGTGCACAACATCCCGGAGCGGAGCGGGAGGTTACGGTACGGCAAAGTGCATCCAGGCTAAACTCAGTTGCGCAATCCCACCACGGAAAGTACGGTTAAGATGGAGACGTATGAAACAGTGGGCCTTGTTCTATGTAACACAGCTTAAACTTTCTCATCGTGAACAGCAGCGTCCAGCTCCTGCTGGATCTCCTCCTCTCCCGTTACTGAGAGGAGCGTCTGCACCTCATTGAAACACCGCGACCTTGTGTGGTTGTGCCAACGTTTCAATAAACCAATTAACAAAACAACCCGTGAGCGCAAAGCGGTGTATGTAAACAACAACAAGACGATTTACTGCTGATGAAATATTTCTAATATGGCGAGCAAGTTGAGAGTGACGATCGTCATGACCAATCAGCAGACGGCTGTGTTGTCGCTCCTCCTCACAGACCCGTTCCTAAGTGCTTGGTACCTCAACGAAGGTGTGATGGAAAATTGTAGCCCATGGTCGTGGTTTTTCTCTGTACCATTCACAACTTTTTTGGTGGGACCACGCAAAAACCTGCTCCGCCCCGCCCCACTCCTTCCTGGAACAAGTAGTGCGGTGGAACCGCGGCTTATCATACAGCTGGCTTTTTTAGTAGCCAGTCAGTCTGAATGTCTCAGACAGGAAGGAAAGGTCTGATTGTGACGTAATCTGCTACCCTCACCACCCTGCAGGTCACTCCTGATCTCCACTTTACAGGAATTATATTGCTCTGCTGAACAATAGAATTCCCACTGTCGCTTCTAGGCCTCATTCCCCTAATGGATGAAGAGGAGGGCAGCTAATATGTGTATGGTAGGAAACTTGAAGGTCCCCAGCCTCTCTACGGCCTTATAATGTATGTAGACATCCAAAAGTAGTCACCAAACATTAAAGGGAAGCAAATAACTCAAACTTTAACTGAACCAAATACTTCCTTTACCCTCCCTCTGTCTTTCTTTGCCCTTGAGCTCTATGTTGCTACCGCTATCAAAGCCTTACTGCTGGCAAACACGACTGTGAAGCGGCTGCTAAGACACAACAGACTTCTGTCACCATTCTCCTGCTAAGGGCTCAATACTCTGACCACTGTTATGCTTAGATATTACTTTTTTCCTCCCTCCTCCTGGCTCTTTGAGATAGAATAACCTACACTTGCAGTGTTGCAGTGTGAAAACCAATCCCTCCAGAGAACTCTCCACCTCCTCCTCAACCTCCTGTCTGTCTCATCTTCAAATGAAAGAAAAACAAGCTTTATTTCCTAACATAGTTTTTCCCACTGTGGATCGATTGTCGGGTTAAGGTTTACCAATAAATTCTGTAGAAACAGATGTCAAAAGCACACACTTTGTTAAAAACCTGAAGTTTACACAGTACTGGCTAGTTACACCAGGAGTGCCGCCTCTTGGCCCACGAGAATCAGAAGAAAGATGTTTTGCTTTGTATCTCTGAGGATTTCTCCCGATCCTTAGTTTAGTTCTCGTGGGGCTAATTGCAAAAATGAGCTCTGCCAGTAATCCCGTCACCTTGAAGCCTGCAATACTCAACTCCTTGTTGAGGAAAAACACAAGAGACCTAAAGGCTTTGCCTTTATAACTTAAACGTCTATGAACGTGGAGAGAAGGTGTTATGTTAGGTTAGGTTAGGTTACCCTAACCCTAACCCTATTTTTTTTTTTTTTGTCATAATATAAGAGTCTCCCTTAAAGTGAAGTTTTAGGGTTTGGAGGAAGCTATCCTCTGGTTCACAGAGGTGTTTTGAGCAAAATATAAACCCTTGGGAGAAAAGTCCTGGTCCAAGCCACCGAGGTTAACTATCCTAACTCTAAAGAGAGAAAGGGGAGCGCGAGCGAGGGAGCTCTATCTTCTGCTTATATTGTCTCCCAGAATAATGCTCTATATGTCTCAGTTACATGCCCTCATTAGGGTTTATTAGCTTTATTAGACAGACTCTGGTTACAACAGGTTGGGTAAAACAGCTGCACAAAAGATATGGTTTAAACGGACAACCATTTTAATTTTTCACTAACTTCCCAAACACTGGTTGAAGTAGAGACTGGTTTTTTTAGCTTTTTCCCTGAAGCGAGAACAAAAACTGTGCAAACCAAATTGAACTCACAACACGGAGGACACTTCTCCTGACCGTTTGTGTTCTTTAAGCAAACATTTCTGTCAAATGAGGTCACAGACAGGAAGTGTGTTTCTGCTCTGAATCAGCCTCGTCGTCTCTGTTATCTCGTTTACTTTCAGTCATGTGGCAACGATTTCTCTCTCTCACAGACATTAGTCTGTAGGCACTTTTTCTCCTGCCTGTTCCTTATATTCATTCCTGTTACATCAGTATTGTTTCTGTAGTTCCACTTTATTTTTTTGTGAAATTTGGTGCAAAACTATTAATGTTGATAGTGTAAATCTGGAAAACTAACAGTACCAGTTGTGAGAATCAAAGGAATAAAAAGGATTATTGGCACCAACATGAGCCAATGAAAGTGATGTAAAGTTGTCAAATATTCTCACATAAAAGCAATCTATTCATGCCTTAAAAAGTTGCCATTGCTTTTCAAGTGTATAGACATTATTAAACAGGAACCTTTCTCTGCTCTTTTTCACCTGAGGTTCAGATTAGGTCACTTTCTCAGCTTGCGACGTCTCTGGTCTTAAATCTTCTCTTTTCCACAGAGAATCTTGTGTTTGGCCAAGCAGACGCACAACAATATAACCCCCCTAAGAGCCACTGTAGCATGAACACAATATGTCGTCTGTCTGGCCCGTTGTGTCTGGGAAATGATAACGACAAATTGCCTCCGCTGTCACAGTGAACGAGATCAACATTTCCTTTTCTTTGTCTTTTTTTTTTTTTTTTTTTTTTTGCTCTTTTACAGAAATATATCTCTTTTATTCTGGGATGAAGAAGGTGTTTTGCTCCACACACTGTCCACTTAAAAAGGAAGTTTCAATCAATTACTGGTGGTGGTCTTCAATTGAAAATAGAGGAAGTTTGAAGCAGTCTCTCCTAAAGCTGAATACCAAAACTGCAGTGACCTTTCCGCAGACTTTTTTTTTTTTTTTTTTACCAAAACTAAACTGCAATGAAATCTGCAATCTTTTTAAAAGGTCAGTGACATATCCATGCCATGGAAGCCATTTCTATCAACCTTAACATCCTATTTTATGAGCATTAAAAGTTGGTGTAATAATTTTTTTCTATGATTGTAACTGGAATACAGGCTGTAATATATCTATGACAGAGAGACTTTACACAGGAGCTTTCTGTTTGGTATCATTTGATGTCTGGCTGGCTGCAGGTGTGATGTGAGTCCACACAACACAGAACCGAGAGTAGAACAGCTGTTTTGGAGCTGTTTGGTTTGTAAAATCAACGTATATACGTTTTTGATGTTTTCACTTTTAGATACAATAATGACAAATATAACCCGGAAAGAAATTGTTGGGGGGGGGGGTTGCCCTGTAAATAAATTAATTGTATTTACACGGCAACAGCAGAAATGTTGAAAACAATGCAGTTAGCATGTTGGGCCACTTGTGGTTGCTGTTGTTTGTTTTTCTAAATAAACCAAACTCACATAGAACAACACGCTATTAACAATAATGAGTACATGGACGGAGTACATGGACCTTTGGATAGACAGATGTGGAAGTTGAATTGCTCTCAGCTCTGAAGCTACCAAGTCCCAGGGTGATATGGACGTCATGACACTCTGGGAGCCGTCATTTTTGTTGTTGTCCATCTACTTGTGCATTTGCAGGAGAACTATGGTGCTGTGGTGCACATGTGCAGCAGCAGCGTTTCCACTGTCTGTATAGAAATGGAGAGTTGGATGTTTTCAGAAAGTTCAGTTTTTGTCCATTTTCAAAACGTTTCATCTTGGAAGCCAGTTTCAAAAAGTTACATTTTCAGTGACTCTGAGCATCGTTGTAATGTAAATGGGGCCTGTGATAGCCACCAAGATAAACATTCATCCACACCTCTGTTTATCTTCTATTCTCCTTTATTCAACTTAATACAAAAGGTTGTTATTGTTGCAGCTATTCGTATTTTCCCACGTCGTCTTCATGTACACTCTTCCCTTTGTGCCGACTCACTGGTGTTTCGCAAAGCCAGGCATTGTGGTATTGGGTGCTTCTCACTTGGATGATTTCATTATTCAGTATTTCATGGTGACTTCACAGTAATCCGACATGCTGGTTATGCTCTAATCTCCTCCCTTTTTCATGGGCATGTATGGGCATATTTCAGCGGCATATATATTTACTTACAGTATGATGTTGGCATGGAAAACATCTATTTTTGGGTCAGTTGGATCCACAGTTACTCTAATTTTTTTTTTTTTTTTTTTTACTTCTTGTGGTTAAAATGTCCAGGTGATGGAATAGTAACTTGACCTTCTCCAGTTGGGATTGACTTCATCTCGACTTGACGCGAAGTTGGACAAAAGACTATATAAGTTTGATGAAAGATAGTTGGGGTATAGAATGTAGATAGTTGATCATCAAAGGTTTCAGTTCATCTCCTTGCCATCGTGTTTTTCCTTTGCAGTTAAATATCGAAGCGGCTATTAGATTCATTGTAGATTCATATATTTTCAATGTAAAATCTCAACATTTAGATGATGACCGAACACATTTGACACAAAAATAATGTTCCCAAGCCAAAGTGACGGCTTAAACCAGATGCACCGTATATATTTCAACTTCATGATGTCAACAAATGAAAGCACAGTTTTCTATGTAGGTACATTGACATTCATCTCATCACACGTACATTTTTTCCATCATGACTTTGAGCGCGTTGATGTGTGACATTATAAAGCTGTGGCCAGCTCTTCTACATGTGACAGTTTAATCTTTTTCATTATGTGGCCTGATGTTTATACACTATTATGATAAAATATATATTTTTCTGAATGTTATCCCTCTGGGGTGGCAGCTTGAGCGGGACAGTAAATATTCAACTGTCAGAATCATGTGATTTTGATGACAGTATAATTCACAGCAGATCACAGACACAGCCGCTCCACTTGGCCAAAGATATGTAACGTTATATATTACTACACTGACATAGAAAAATTCACCATGATAAAGTAGGCTGGGGCTGTGATATACGAGCAGGTAAAGCTGGGTAAACTTCATAAATCTTCATAAGATATATCTTCATAAATCAAACAGTAGTTCAAGTTTATGGCATCTTCCCTTATATGAGCCCTCTGATCCACTTTTTTTTTTGCATAAAATGAAATAAATCAAATCACAGATCTAAAAGAATTTAGGCGAACAATATTATGATGTTCCGTCCGTCACAAGGCAGCTGCATAAATGGCATTTTACAGACACCAGCTTCTTTGTCGGAACAAAAGCACAGTTACATTGAATTCCGTTGAGAAATACTGCACAAACTTCTTTATAACCTATTTTTCCCTTTTTCTTTTGTTCTCAATTCATCCTACCAGCCTGTCTTAAAGTCAAAGCAGAGCCATTTTGACCATAGAATGAATAACATGACCACCTGTATGGCTTTATTTTTTTATTTATTTTTTCACAGCTATTTAAGGATAATACATGCAGCGAGACAGAAAGCACAGAGTAAGAAAGGAAATGGCAAAAAAAAAAAGTACAATGTAGCAAATTTCAATTGGTTAAAGATTTAATTCAGCTCTTTTTTTTGCAGCGGGGGTTCTGTTTCTTTATGAGGGTGTTTCATTATGTCTTGGTTAGTTGTAGTACTTTGTTCCAGAGGTGACGGCTTTCAATGTTAGAGTTTGAGATTTCTAAAACGCAAGGTTTCAGAGTTCAGTGTTGACTGTTAATAACTGAAATTTAGGAATAATAGAAAAGAAAAGTACAGATTACTCCTCAGGCTCAACCTTTTTCATATGCAGATAAAGCCTTTCAAGCTTCCATTTTATAACCTTTTTTATTCTATCATTTAAAGATGTAACGGATAAACTGTCACCCGTAGACATTACATCCATCTATCCTCCATCTCACTCTGTCCTTTCAGATTGGCTGGATCCAATCTCAGACAACTAGATAACTATGGCGAAGTCAAATTAACCCTGGACACGTTTGCCAGTCCATCACAGGGAAAACATATAAATAGACGAGCGAGCGAGAGAGAGAGAGAGAGAGAGAGAGAGAGAGAGAGAGAGAGAGAGAGAGAGAGAGAGAGAGAGAGAGACAGACAGAGAGAGAGAGACAGAGACAGAGAGAGAGAGAGACAGAGAGAGAGAGAGAGTGAACCGACTGTCAGAACAGCTCCTCCATTAATTGAAGAATCCGTCCTCACATTCCAGAATGTTCCATA
>OMNM01007785.1:6328-20236 GCA_900302745.1 Parablennius parvicornis
CGGAAACCGGGCGCTGTGCAGACTGACAATTTGAGAGCAAACTGAACTTAATCCAATCTAATTCTGACAACCCTCATAGTCCTGCAGAGCCATAAACTGCTATTTATTCTAAAACCTATTATGGTCACAATAGAGATGGGGACGTTTTTATCCCCTTACTGCTTTGGCTTTAATCTTTTAGTGAGGCACAGAGAAAAATCCTGGAATAGTTAAATACATTGAGCTATTAACAGAGAAGACCTGACTGATCCTGATGCGGGACAATATTATCCCCGACGTTTAGTCATGCACTTAAAGCACAGACAGCCATTCCTAATCCACTGCGCAAAACGTCCTAGATCTATTTGCCCACATCCCTTTGCTCTCCCTGCAATCCTCATTTAAAACCCTTTCTGTCCTAGTTTGTCCACAGCTCTCCTGACTCCTTACATGACTGAGCTCCTTGGCCTTAGAGGATGGGGTGCTTCCAGAGGACGCCACCGATGCCGGGCTGTTCGGTGTGTCTTTCTTTGGTGGACGAGGCTTATCAATGCCGTTTTCAGGTGGAGAGTGTGCTGGGCTTGCTCGTGGAGTCGCGGGATCCTGTAGAACCACAACAATAGATTTTCATGTATGAATGAATAAGATCTACATCTCATTTCATGTCAATATACCACTTACTATTACAATGCTCACCTCGTTAGATACATCTACCACCAGGTCATCACTTTTCTCCCCGTCACTGTCCTGTAAAGAAAAACAGAATATCAATGAGATATGTTGGGGTGGGGGCACCTCTGACCACAGAAGGAGGGGGCTGCAGACCACTAAGACATTTTGGGAAATAAGCTCAGTTGCCTTCTTGCTGAGAATTGGATGAGCGTGAAGCCAAGACCAGTAACTAACTGGAGTCTTGTTGTCACTATAGGGTTGCCAGACAACCAGCAGTGTCGCCAGGACATCACTGCCAAACATTATCCTGCACATAACTTGATGTAAAATCTACATTTTGGGGTTTTTGAAGGAACGGTGTTGCATAGTAAGTCAACAAAGTGACAAAAATCCAAGCTGCTTCAAAAATATTAAATGAAATTGGAGACATACTTTCAGCAAGAAAGCCTATTTCCCACTGTGGTGATGCACTTCTTTATTGACTTACATATCTGCTCATGCTGTCCTTCTCCTCCACTTTACGTTTCTTGGAGTCCAAACTGTAGTCAGACGAGCTGCGATGCTTCTCACTGGCTGTGCGTAAACTTTCTGAAGGCGATATGGAGTTGTTCTGCAAAGAGCAAGCCAAACGGGCTTCATTAGCATTTTATCTGCCTTCATAAAAAAACGAGCAGCAGCCACTCATTCATCCATTATAAATTCACAGAAAACACACTGTGCCAATTCAAACACTAAAAATGCTTTATTCACATAAAGATGGATACAACAGACTCTTAAAAAATGCAGCTGTAAGCTAGCTCCAAACAGTACCCTGACACCAGCCAAGCCCAATCGCACACACAATCCTGTCCCTGGCCACACAACAGAATGGGCTGTTATCTGAACTGAAAGGAGGAGGGCTTGTTTTCTGAGCTGGGCTCCCTCCTCCTCATAACTGGACAACAAACAGCCTCACAGGGACATGAGCTGTGTGTTGTGACTGAACAGAGAGCCTTTTCTCCAGAGTCAGTCAGGCTAAGCGTCAGAGAGAGAAAGAGAGAGAGAGAGAGAGAGAGAGAGAGAGAGAGAGAGAGAGAGAGAGAGGGAGAGAGAGAAGGGAGGAGAGGGAGAGAAAACAAGTGAGAGAGAAACTATATGTCGTGGGCAGTGGGCATTGATTGCCGTAGTGCGTTTGGGCACCAAATCAGCTCAGGCTTTGAGCTCTGATAAAGAAAGAGAATCTATATCCTGCCAGTGGGCATGGCAGCGTGGGACTGGCTGGTGCTTCTTCATGGAGCCTGCCCACACAAGCTGGGACAGCTCACTCCAAACGCCAGCAGAATGGGAAGCACTAGGCAGGTGTCCAGCAGCTTTCACAGGAGTTTGCCATTTGCCTGTAAACTGCCAAGTTCTCCCGATTCCCTCTGTCCCTCATCCACGGACCAAAGCAACAACATGGACTAAGTCAGCGGCAACGCAGAGAAGCGAACAATGGCTGATGGACTAGCAGTCTGGGCAAAGGGCCCCTGTCTGCATAATGGCTGACCTTTAAAGAGATGCTTAGCGTGACTCATTAACCAAAGTCACCACTCCACTATCAGATGACCTGGGACGAGAGCACAGAAACAAAACAGGCTTGCTAATCGCCCCAGGAGTTGCATTTCTTCAGACATGACTGCACCCATTCAGCCGACCCAGCCTACAGAAACACAATCTCACATGCACATCACAAGCCATCAGAGATCGCAGAATTTCAAATAAAACGCTTTAGCGGGTCCAGTCAGACTAGGTGGAAGAAAAGAAAAGAAAATAACTCTCCGATTGCATTCATAAATATTCATCACATGCCAAGGAAGAATAAAGAGTGAGCTGGTAAACAGGGGAGACAGTAGAAGGGATCAAATAAATCCTTTAAGAAGGGGAAGTCCAAGTCCTTCTTTAATTGTGATGAAATTACAAGGCTTCTAATCTCTCCAGCATGATACCAGTCATTTCCCCTCTGGATTAAATGTGCAGGATTTATATTCCAAACCTCATTTTCTATTAATCATTTTATTGAAGCAGATTACAACAGTGCATGAAATCAATGACAGCGAGTGGTTATCAAGAATCTTGACTTTGACATTTGCAGACCAGATGAAAGATACAATAAAATTACATCCACACATGAAACAAACACTGCTGAAGTTAGGACACTCACTGCGTTTTCTGCATCGCATAAATCCCAATGATGGCCGAGGTGGTGATGAAACCAAGTGGAGAAAAGAGAAAAACAAGTCAGTTAGCACATCATAACAGATGCTTCTGGCTGAATGTGTGAGAATCAACTGCAGGGCACAAGGCCCCTCTTATCGCCGTGTATTGGAGCTGTTGAATAGCTTATGCAGTCATGGGCTGGGAATGTACCAGCTCATTACCCAGACAGAATGTGAACAGACAGGATGTGCTCCTCACCTAAGGGCCCTACGATTCAGCTCTGGAGAGTGAGAAGCACTCCACACTAAATTGGTTTCTGTCTGTTTAACAGCTTTTGAATAGCCTTAAAATTAATATACATTTCAATTTCCCACATACATAAATTGGATGGACAGCTTATGACCAGTTGGCGATGAGAAGGACCGCAACTCCTCACCTCTGTGTTCAAGATCGTGGTGATTCTTCTCATCTTTCACAGGGAGGTGCCCTTGGCTGCCCAGAGCACCGAGAGCCAGCAGGCCTGATCCAGAGCCCGTCACAGGGGGGATGCCAGGAGGCTGTAAGCCTGAGGGGTGAGGTGGCAGCTGGACCGGGGGCCCATGAGCAGCATGAGAGAGGTGCTGTGCTTGGAGCTGCTGCTGCTGCAAGTTGACAGGGAGACAGACAGACAGACAACAAGTGGGTCAGAGGGAAAAGGCAAGGAGAAACCACATACTAAACATGAGGCTGATCAGTTAAACCCCAGAAGATATTAGCACATTCACACATCTATTACTGTCAGGAATAGACAGCAATCCCTCCTCGTGCTATTTCCATACCAGGCCGGGGTGGCATAAGCCCTAAATCTATGTTGAGAGGAGCAGAAGGTATGACTAAAAAGCTTCACAGCAATCCAGTGTAAGCAGTGCACTTGAAATATAAAACTGAAAAATACTAAGAAATACTTGACTAAAGATAAACAGCAGCGTTTCAGTCAACCACAGCTCAATATAGACAAAAAAAATGTCTTTACATGAAAAGATACATTTTCACTTCAACTTAAAACTAACAAAAAAAAACTTCCTGCTCTGTCTAAGCAGTCGTATCACAGCTCATCTAGCTGCATGGGAATCTATTAGTCCGTGGGCTAAACAATACGTGCTTTTAAAATCCTTCAAAAACCCAATGCGTGTTTACTTCTCTCATATTCACATTTGAAAATTGACAGATCATGAATCATTGCAGACCCAAACTTTAAGACACTGAGGGAACACTAAGTGCCGCATTCTGGCACTCCTTCACTCTTGCTCTGAGTCTCTGAGTGTGTTTTTGAGTGTGCGTCTGGAAGACTGCTCCCGGAGCCAGGACCAGGGGTCCCATGCTGGCACTCAGTCAACCCTCCAATATTCACCATCAATATTTGAAAGGCATGGGGAAATAGATGGGAGTTAAAAGGCACTCAGCATGGAAGTAAGCAGTTTAAAGCAAGGTTAAATAATACTTAGCTGAGACACCAATAAAAACATCAGCAATTTATTACCCGTCTACGAGCCAGTTGAATAATTCAGCTGCTGTTACTGCATGCGCCCCTCTCTTTTACAAGACCAACTTCAATCAGGTGGCCATTTATGGCCATTTCAGGAATATTAGGAAGGATGTAATGACTGGGGAGGTGGTGAAACACATATAACAAGGTAGTGGGCAGACCTTACACGTAGTTAAAAACACATTAACTCAACAGCAGCTTGCTTTCAAAATGTACAGGAATAGTAAGAGCACGCCAAAATGTATCCATTAATAAAATATTGGAAGGATCATTCTAATTTCCCTTTTAATTTTTTATCTGTCTAGGAAGAAAAGAGGGGCCAACATTGGGGAATAGTGAAGCTTTATCTTACAACTCTGTCCTTTGCACTAAGGGGCAGATGTCAATACAATTATAAAATGTACCCGGGACAGCGAGAGAGCGTGTAAGTGTGTTATAATATTGTGTCCATGAGGGAAATTAAGGAGCCAGTTCATTGGCAAGGGAGAGCCATCCTTGCTCATTGTGTTTAATGAGGCACTGATGGATAATAAGCATGGTTGATCAGCAAGAGCCCTCATTAGAGGCCCATAAATGAAGACAATAATAAATAAAGAAAGGAGTCTGGCTTATTTCCTCTAATTTAATATTCCAAGATAAAGACCTAGTCTTTGCCCCTTTTTACTCAGACGGAGAAAAACACAGAATTGGGCGCATGTATTCAGGTAGTGCTGGATGTGCCAGCAAGCTAACTACCGGTATATTGAAATGCATGGGCAGGAGTGCCTTGTGACATTACACAAGCTCTTCACGTGGACACACCAGTGTATAATAACAAACAGCATTCAGTAGCAGAGACAGATGTTTGTGGATGCCACTGACCATGAAAGCTGGGTAGGCAGCCTGCTGCGGCTGAAAAGGGGAATACATGATCATCAAGTGTGCTCTAGAAGTCCTCTCGACAGTTTACTATGCACTGCAGGTGATCATCAGACAGCCAAAAGAAATGTGTGAACTAATTGTTAAACACATTTTCAGAATGTCAGATTAATGAGATGACCATTGACAGGGAGAGAGGCAGTCTAATTTCAACTGCTTCTTGTTCTTTTGTATTGTCTAATCAAACAGGAAGCACCACGAGCTGATTCAGGTTCATCTCAACACAAGCAGCTGCCCTAGATGCATTCTATTAATGGCCCCAAGCTCCATCAATAAGACATGCAGCTGGCTCCTGGATGCTGTCTGTCTGCCTGGCACGCTTTCACCCCACCTTGCCTTACAATATACATGAGGATTTTGGCATGCCTACACAGCTTCTCCTTAATGAATTACTAATGGGAAAATATTCGTAAAACATACAGTAGCTACATTTCCACCTCCTCTGACAAGACCAACCGGCGTGACTTGGGTGGAGGCCCCAAATGTTTTATAAAACAGTCACTGTGCCACAAGAGAATGTATACTGAAATCATCAATGGGACTGTGAAATATTTTATAACCTGACCATTTCTAAGACTACCATCTGTTTCTAAATGTAGAGAGTCCAACTGAGAGCAGCGGGGAAAAATTACAGATAGAAATACAAAATGTACAGCAATATTCTTACATTATGTTGCTCTAAATATTGAAATCACATACACAGGAAGGAGCCCCAAATCAAATTTGCTATTCTTAGGAACAACTGCTGCCTGCAGCTGCTCCACTGCAAAGTGTAATAAAGCATCTGCTTCAGTCCAGACGGATAAATAAAACAAACAGCTCCTCGTCACCTCGAGAAACCTTCTCACACCAATTGTAGGGAGCAATTATCCAGGAGCAAAAGGTCACCGAGGGGACATTAATTGAATTCCAATATGTGCTTGGAGTCATCAAGAATTCCTTTTTGGCCAATCTCCAGTGCATGCTAAAGATTCAACTGTAGTAATAAGATCACTGATAGCCTGGGCTTTGTGTAGCAGGTGAAACCAATCACTTCTGTTTTAGAGTGGGGTATGGTGAGTACAGCTGATCAATGAGGAGCAGATGGTGCTCTGAAGCTGTGATGAACGCTGCACATTACTGCTCGGTGCTGTGGTGGGCAAAGAAGTGCACAGCAGAGCCGTGATGGCTGACTTTTGTCCTTTTTGTCTTCGCCATCTCGCAGCGCTGGCTGTGTTCTCTTCACCCTCAGCCTTTTAATTCCCACAGCTTTCCAGGTCAACAGTGAGGGATGAGGCTCCTCGTTAAAACCTTAACCAATTAAAGCAATACGAACTGCGAAGGGGATCTCAAGAGCTCTCAAGATCGCATTTATAAACATACAACAAGGCAGTGAAGACGCCACTGAGACCAACGCTGAAGCAACAAACCAGCTCTTAAGAGCTACGCTTACTCTGTACATACATTGCATAGTTAGAAATTACAGCAGAATCATATGATAAAATGAATCATAGATAGATAGATAGATAGATAGATAGATAGATAGATAGATAGATAGATAGATAGATAGATAGATAGATAGATAGATAGATAGATAGATAGATAGATAGACAGATAGACATTTGATTTCAACAAGAGGCAAATCTGCACGATAACTTTAGTGAATTATCTGTTCAAATGTTCAAAGTTCCAACCACAATATTTTATGTGCAGATTTACCACTACCCAATGTCAAATAAAGGAATAAAAGGGGGTATACACACGGTGAGAGGCAGATTGGGAAGTCCACGTACCCCGATGATAGCATTCAGCTCGGTCATAGTCACTTGCTTAGCCCTCTCCACTGCCTGAGCAACCTGCTGTTGGTGCTGTGGGAACACAAAGACAAAAGATTATTGAGACGTGCCAACATCTATCTCACACCCGGTCTTACTTATCTGTGAATTTCACACTTAATTGTCATAGCTTTACTGCAATTTTAAAAGTGAGTGCAAAAGAACTCACACACAATCACTCAAAGCTGCTTATCCAGAAAGTTTAAAATACAAGTAACAATAAGCAACTATATTTTAGCACTTAACTGTGACACTGTTTGAAAGCCATATTCAAAACTCACCTCTTGTGACAGGAAAGGCATAATTTGAGCTAAAATTGCATTGAGCCTTTTGGCAATCTCCGTCTGGAAAACAAAAGAAGAGCAAAATGAGACGGTAAAGTATGAAACAGACAGTGACTTCACATAACCCCGCCTTTAATGTTTACACCGATTAAGTCAATTACTGCGGCAATCAGAACTGCTTGACTCAACATCCTCTAAACAGCGTGATATTGACATTTGAAATATTTAAAACATTAGGAGAGCCCAGGGGGATGGAGCACAGCTGTGCTGAGAGTGCACTCCATGCTAAACGGATATGAGCAGGCAGAGTGCTGCTGTGTTGAGAGGATCCTTCCTCACTCTGCCCTCCTTCGCCTCATCTGAAACTGCACTGTCCTGCAGTTAACCTCAGAGTGAAACCACACAACCACACCCCGGCAGGGGGTGGGGGGGCACCAACTACATTGCACTGTTTACTTACATGTGACTGTGCAGAGCTGGCATTAACAATTATAACAGTGGAGTGAGTAAAGATAACAAACAGTAATAACCTTGTGGGTAATACACCTCTATTCTAATCTATGATCAATACTATTACCAGACTGTCTATGTTTAGAGTGCAGCTTGCTGAAGCTCAGTCTTTCCAAGAACTATGTCTGAGCCATTTCTCATTGCAATCAAGTGCCTAGCCCACCACCCCCCGAGCCTCCCATCTATCCACGGAGCCCTGCCTCCATTTTTCTGCTTGTCTACCAACTGCCATGGCAACGGCTGCAGCCCTATCTTGCTGGGATCATTATGCAAATGGCACCTCTGCTTGACCGTAACAGGCTTTAAAATCATATTACGTGCTTGGAGGCAGGTCATTAAATTGAATTTTCAGCCTGTCGATCACATGAACATACCAAATGAATGGTGGATAAAAAGAGCAAGGGGAGGAGGTGTGCAGAGGGGATGCGCGCCACCTCCCCTGTAAAAACACTGCACAGCCTGCTTGTTCTGCCTCCTTCTCCTTCCAGGGATGGGAGATGAGACTTTCAGGTTCAAGCTCTGCGCTGGGAGCAGAAAAATAACAGTGCCAAAGCTACATCATCTATGGAATTTATGAGCTGCAGTTCAACCCAGGGCCACTGCAGAACACAAACACATCACAGGGATTTTCTCTGATTTTTCATTTGGAGCAGCACACACAATGTACTTTGCAGGCCGCCAGCTTATTTATTACACATGGCAGAAATGCCAGGCAGTTTTGGCAGCCATATATATTACCTCTGAGCAGAGCCAGAGAGATTGGAGAGTAATGTCCAACAGAATGAGACCTGCTGACCCAAGCTGCAACATGGATAGCCACTTAGCCAGGCAAGCCAGCAGGACAAACAATAAGCTGAAGATGAAATATCACATGAAAACAAGTGAAGCCCAGGATCACAGGCAATAATGTGAAACTAAAGCAAGTGCTGCAGAAGGTACAATAGTCCA
This sequence comes from Parablennius parvicornis, assembly GCA_900302745.1. Taxonomy (NCBI): domain Eukaryota; kingdom Metazoa; phylum Chordata; class Actinopteri; order Blenniiformes; family Blenniidae; genus Parablennius; species Parablennius parvicornis. The sequence goes on from OMNM01007785.1 coordinate 15,154, forward strand.
TAAGATAACATTGATTACTGCCTGTTGACAAGATGAAGGCTGAACTGCAATCTCCAATAAATGTGACCTACTACTAATAAAGTGCAGAACGGGTTGGATAACGGTTTTATGGGCATTAGTATTAATGCAGTGTTGTAAGTGCTCTAGAAATAGCTGAGGAAGACCCTCAGAAAATGGTTGAAAAGCTACAGAGCCGGTGTAATCCATGTTTGTTGAGATAAGCCATGTAAATAGCAGTCGAACATTTGACAGGATTTGTGAAAAGGCCTTGAGCGCACAGTCCATTCCTCTGTAGCTTAGTGTCATGGTGACAGCTGGCTAGGAGAGGTCAGGAGGTGGCTGATCCACTGTGCCCTAAACAACTGGCCGTCTCTACACTCTCACAGCATAACATGCAAATACATGGAAAAAGCATCAACTCAGCTCACCGCTGCTGTCAAAATAGATACAGCACAGAGCTAGGAGGAATTTTTTTTTCTTCTGCTGGCAGATCAAAATGGGGCTGTTGTCACTTTAAGTAGATGACAGCCTGGCCCTTGAGAGGCCAGCTTTGCACTGCTGCTACACAATTACAGGTACTCGGACCTGTGTAGCACCACTTTAAGAGCACTCTCAGGCTGGCTTGTCAATGGTGTGCAGAGAGGTATTCGCCTGTTGCTATCAGCAGTGGGAAAATGGACCCGAGACACTGATGAGTATTGAATGCAGAGGGAAAACTAGTGCCTCTGATCACATGATCCACCTATAAACAACACTTGACTAGTCATATTTAGAGGGTTGACAATGCATCAAAGATGACATAATTGCCTGATGCCTATTATCAGAATGCGACAACCAGCATATATGGCGTGGAAAAACAGATATTTCCATAAAATGGAAATGTTACATAATTTTTTGCATCAGTTTTTCTTGATGCAAAATCACAATAAATTTCTGGAAACATTTTCTTGACTTTTCTAAGCAAAGCTAAAAGTGAAAATGAATACATGAGTCACTGTTATTGATTTTCATTGAACTTGTCAACATTAAAAACTTTAAATAAAGCACTTGATGGGCGCTAATTAAACATGATACAACAGTCATCTGTTAATGTAAAAGGTCTTCATGATCTGAAATTATTACACTGTGGTCCAGTCCCTGAATGACTGACTGGGAATATAGAAGCACTGATAGCATGAAGAGCCACTGTTTTTCCAGCCATTCTCCAAAATGCGCCTCTTTTGTATGAACACAGCAGACTGGCAGTTGACTGACCATGTTTACTTTGGCACTGGTTATGGCAGATACACTTTGCTACTTAGCAAATGGTTCCTGCAGGCATGAGTCTCATATCTGTATTATGACTACAGGTAAGAGCCAAATCTGATTGAACTGCACCAACACGCAAGCCCTATGCAGCTCCTGCAAACAAGCGCCATATGATGGCAATTACTGGCTGACATCACGCTGCAGAAATTAGCTGTTTGCATGTACATACTGTTGTTGCTGATAGACAGGGATCAGATAACACCACTGCATCAGTCTCTCATAGTTGTGTTGGTGCGCACATTCTGAAATCTAAATGATGTTCCTGCACAGTAATGAAAAAGGCACAGTTAGAGGAATGAATTTCCTCACTGCGAAATAAATCTCCTGGCAGGAAAATAATATGCCTGTGTGCATCCAATAATCCATCCCAACCCTGCCTGTTAACCACTCCCCATCTTCTCCTCCTCCCCTGCCTGAGCCATAAGCTGGGGGAGCTGCATGGATGGGGCCTGCACTGTTTGCTCACAAACACGCCGTTCAGCAGGTTAGGGCCCCACTGATGAATTATTCAAGCGCTTCCATCAGCTCTGTTGAGGTTCCTGATAAAAGTCAGGCGCTAAAATGGATCAGTCGATTAACCTGTTTACACAGTGCTGTGCTGACGCCCCTCCCCCATCCCATATTCTCCAACTTGTCTCCGGCTCCCATCCCATCCCCCCACAGCCCCCGCTCTTTCCTCTGGTTGGCGATAAGTGCCTGACAGAAGCTATCAGAGCGGCCCGAGCCCTGACAGACATGTGGCAGCGTGACACCCAGCACAGACACTGATGGATCACCCCACCAGGCCAATCCGCCATGCCGCCAACATTGTCATTAACCAGGCGAGGCTGCCACAAGGGAGGAGAAAGGACGACCTCACTGGTTTAACAGCAGCATTCAGAGGAAGCTCAGGATTACTCATTCATATAATCTTTATCACTTGAAGCATTAGTGTGATTGATCTGTTGAGCAATACAAGATAGGATCTTTTTATATGGAAAGGGTACAATATGCAACTGACTGACTCTTGCTCCACTCTTGTAATTACTATTCATAAAAAAATATAGAAAATAAATACCGGCAGTGTTCTCGTTTTAATCAGTAAGTCAAAGACGGGGTCTGCCAAAGTTTACCTTTAATCTTATCAAGAAGCTGAGTCGAATCCTGGCTTTACACGATGTACAAATGTCCAAAAACAAGTCGCAGCAATTGTAAAGGTGGCCATTGCAAGTTTGCACTTGTCTTGTTTGTGTGCTGTGCATCTACCTGCTTACAGCCTATTACTGATGCTCAGTTCCGTTCACAGCCTGTAAGTGGCTCCTCCTGGATCTGACATCCCCTGACACCGAGGAAAACCAATGAGCTGAAAAATATGAGGAACATGTTGGTACATACCTGTTTGTGCATCTCTATGTTCAGCCCGTAGGACATCTCATAGTACTGAAATCAAAACAAGAGAATCAATTACACCGTGGGTAATATCACTGAAGTTAAAATAGACTTTATGAGTTCATATGTAGAACAATTATGTCAAAGTAATTAAGATGTTGAATAAAGCCACAAATCAATGTAATAGATCGTTGGGGTAATTACATCATGTCATGGTTTTAAGCAATAAGAGTAAAACTTAACAATCCTGCCGTCACAGGCAAAAGTGTTAAACTCAAATCACACTAAAACAGAAATTCTTCAAGCTGCTGATAGTGAATAACTAATAAATCGATATTTTGTTGTTTGCAGAGAAGAGACTGTTACTTTTATTGATCGCCATCTTAAGCCCTTAGATCTTCATGATGTCTGTTTTCTTAGCGTAACACGATTGCTCAACAGCCTTGATATTTCCAGCCAGGTCAGTCCGTCTGGCTGAAATGTAATCCATGGAGCCCACAAGTGGCAGCCAGGGCAGAAATGGCTTTCCAGTCAGCGTCTATTTGATGAGGCCAATGCATTATTCAGTCCATTAGCTTCTTCGAAAATTACTCTCAAACAAGAGAGCCATTCTGTCTGAGATCAGAGCCCCACAGCCATGGTGTAACCTGACACCCTGAGCTGGCTGTGGGATACTTCCCTACATGTTTACCTAACCTCCTCCTTGTCAGGCTGACATGTTGTTTCCCTTACAAAAAACAAACAAAAAAAAGGGTTCAATTTAAGCTGGCATGTTTTGGTTTAAATCACATCTGGTTTGTTTACCAACAGCAACACAGGAAAAACCTTGTTGTTGCATCACGTCTGAACTAATCTCAAGCGTCAGGGGCACACCTATGTTTTTAGAAGTGGTTCCTTAAAAAAGAAAAAAAAAAAGCTAATAATTAAGGCTTACAAAGAAACACAGTGCTAAATAAATGGCAGCGTACTCCACGTCCACCATTTTGTTTACTGTGGTGCGTTTTTCTCACACAACTCCTCCTCTGGGCCTCCACCGGCAGCTCACACCTAATTTATGGCCGTGCATATGTCTGAGCGTGGAGTCTCCTAGGAGAATAATCAGATCAGCACACACAGAGGGCAACGCTGCAGTCGACCCTTGGAGATCAGGAGGTGTGTTATAATGGAGCCCCGGCCCACTGCCGCCTGCCTGTCAGGAGGAGCTGCTCTGTAACAACCAGCTACATCAAACCCCCTGGGGGCTTTCACAGGCCCATACCTGACACTCAGTCGCCCTAACCACCACATAGGTGATCACAATAGCTTGTCTCACTCCACCCCAACTAGAACTTCGACAAGCCTTGCAATCTGGACACATAATTGCTCCCTATTGTAACATAATCTTACCATGACATAGTGGCGCTGCATCTCCGTCTTCTCATTGGCCAGCTTGTCATACTCCACCTTAAGACTAAAATAGAAGACAAGGTGTCATTTTCAAAGCATCTCTATCGCTTCAATAATTCACTCACACTTAACCACGTGATGTGCGTAGGACAAAAAAGCTGGACTTTTTTCATTCCTGACTAAGTGAAAAACCAAATATTAGCCTGAACCTTAACCAAGAGAGAGTAATTGTTGACACTGTCATGCTTTGGCGATAATCATTACCTGTGGTACTGGGCTTGCAAGAACTGGAATTCATCTTTAATCCTGTCACAAGACTCTGCTACAGTGAATTTGAAGCCAGGCTGGCCGGGCTGATGTGGAGCCTGAAACAAGGTTGGAGGAAAAAAAAAGAAAATCACAACAGTGCAGTCACACAGGAGAAAGTTTTATTCATCATGTTCTGTATTGTGTGTCACACTGCTGAGAGCGGCTGAATAGTTCTCACTTTAGACTACTTCCAGGATAATATCTCCTCTGCAGTGAGACATTACCACACCGAAGAGGTGGGTCGACTTCACACCTCCAGAAGCTAATAACACTACACGAATAGGCTTTCACACTGAATATGAAATCTAATTTCAAAAATGAATTAAGACCACCACCTGTCCACACATTCACAGCACAGTCATATGTGAGTGTCTGGCTGAGTAAATATCTCCAGGCATGCAAACCATCTGCATCCATTTACCACTAAGTGCAAGTTCTGATGGAGCATTGTAATACAACCATATAGAAATTTGATGACCTGCATTAAGAGCGGAAAAACGCTTTGCAGGGCAGATTTGAGAGGGATTCAGCACAGTCAGGAACCCAAAGCTACATCAGTGTGGTGTGAATATCTATGTGAGCTGCTCTAAGTATAGAGGAAGCGGCGTCTTACCGGATGTCGGCCTTGTGGATACATCTCGATATGTATCCTTTGTTTATCTCTCCAGTGTGCAGGTCCTTCGGCAAAATGGTTGAAATTTGCTCACAGCCA
>OMNM01007793.1:6062-16697 GCA_900302745.1 Parablennius parvicornis
TTTATGTTCTCCTGGTGGTTGTGGGTGGGTAGAAATGTTAAGACTGGTGAGGGATGTAAAAAAAAAGAAAAAGAAAAGAGCAACAGTGGCTCTTTGTGCAGCAGTGTGAACTGGAGTGGGCTGAACTTCAAAGGATGGAACATTAAAATAGATGTAAAGGATTTTGGTCCGGACTCATTTCCATACAATAGGGTGGGGGGACAGAATCTCTCAAATCAGCGTGGAGATGAAAGCTGTGGCTTCCTCCAACACGACGAGGGGTAATAAAAGGTTTCTTTGTGTCCAGACACCCAAAGATACTTCAAGAACAAAGACAGCCTTACATCAAGGGGATTTTTAGAAATGATAACCTACTTTTTTCTTTCCTGCAGGCGCAGAGACTCAAAAATAGCGGAATAGAATTAACAGATTGTGGATTGATTTCAGGACGGCACTACACTTTCTGCCGCATTCTCCGGACCACCTTGTTCTGTCTTTTAATCTGCTCATTTTTCTTCCTCTATCTCTCTTCTGTCGAGTCAATACTTTATTAGTTCATTACATACCAAATCTGAACCGATTTTTTTGTTGTTTGTTTTTTTTTTTTTTTCCCGAACAGCCACACGAACCGAACCTCGACTCCCAGATCATTAATCTGGCCTCCTCATCTATTTTACTCCGGGCTTCGGCTCATATTACTGTTTTAATACCTCTCAAGTCAATAATGAATTAAAGTGGATCTTCCAACACTGTAGCAGAAATGAGTGAACTGGGAGCTTATTGCCGCGCTGCTCTGGGCTACGACTTCCAGCTCACATCACACTCTTTTCGGTAACGTTTCTCCTCACGAACTCTTTTCAACTCACCGTCTCTTTGAGAAGATTATTCCTGTATAAGAGTGTCACACTGCTGAGAAAAGAAAAACACCACCTGACACAACAATTTGGCACTGGAGAGAGAACTATAAGAACTATAAATGCAAATATAAACAGCACAGATTTATCACAACAGGATGTCAGTTGCTTATTTTGAACAGGACTCATCATGTGGACGTCATCTATGAAGTATTTCTCATACTTTTGCACGTCTTAGTTCACTGTAATTTTTAAGATGTGCTTTTCAGTTTGAGAGCCTGAAAAACGTCTGTGGTTAATACAGGCTGAGCAATTTTGTTTTCCAATGATACAAAAGCCATCCATCTTCTGTCTCCTCATGTGTTCATAACATTTCTTTTGAATCCACCGTCTCCTTCAGGAGATTATTCCTCTCAGAGTGTCAGACTCCGAAGAAAAGAGAAATATCAACTGTCAACTAAAAGAGACACCACGAACTTGAGTTGGAGAGACGAATAACAACTGTGAGGTAAATATGAAAGTGCAAGTTTCAAACACAAGTTTAACTTATAATAAGACAAGTAACTCAAGGTTCTGGTAACGCTGAGGATGTGAAGCATTTTGTTTATTTATGCCTAATTTACACAACAACATTTTCACATGAAAATAGTTACATTTCATTTCGTTTTGGAAACGGTTCCATGACAACGGTGCATGGAACCACTAAAAATGCAACTTTTTGAAAATGCTCTGACTCTGTGTAGACGGGAGAAACTGCTACTGGGTGACTGGTGTGCACTGTTGACATTGATATGTGATTTTGAGCATGTCTGAAGAATAAACATGAAATGAAATGAAATTATACACAAGATAGTTTTGGAAGCTTTTCCTGCCACAGCCACAATTCAGGATCTCAAACAATCAAACGTCTTGTCATGTTTGACTAAAAACTCAAAATGAAAACTTTGGCATCACCAATAGGGTTCTGCTCAAATGAGTCCAAAAAAAACTTGGTTCAACTTTGCTGCACTTTTAGATTCATTGTGTCAAAATCTGTGCTATTGTGACGAGTTATCAGTTCTGTAAAGTAAAGTGTGTGGGTAACTCGGGCTCAGCACAGATTCATCCCTCCAACATGAAAGCCATCCATCTTCCTCCTCCACATGGGTTTATGACAGCAGTGTGGACAGCAAAGAAGCCCCTTTATCTTCGTCTCTTGGAACTTCACCCAGCTCATCCTGGAGGCCCGGAGCTGTTCCCTCACCGGAGGAGAGATCTGGTCCCTCCAGAGGGGCCTCGGCTGACCTCGGGGTCCGGTCTCAGCGGGTCGTATCCACTACAGCTCCAGGGAGAAGTGAGTCTGCTAACCAGAGTCCAACGCGACCTCAACAGGCTCCTCCTCGCTCTGGCACAGTGGCTATAATCTCTACTCCTCAGATTATGGATTAAGTAGTGGATCCTGTAATTGTGGCATTGTTTGACATGTTCCTGCTGTTTTGTCCTCAAGGTTAAATATCATAAAACTGCTGTTGTACTGTGAAAGTTACCTTGCTGAACACATTTTCCAAGTGTCAACAATTCCAACAATTCAAATACTAGCAAAAAAAAAAAAAAAAAAAAAAAGGATTTATATCGATGCCATAATACTAAACAGATTATTGAATTACATAAAAATAAAACTCACAGAAAAATGTGTTGATCCAGTAGAAACTAAAAATGAATTTGGCATCGTTTTCAACAGCGCCTCCAAGAGGAGATGGTAATCACGACCTGATTGGATAGAATGAGCCAATCAGAACGAATATGTGCAAGTCTGTGTGCTCACCATTGTGAATGTTTATAGCATCTACATCTACTTCAGCGTTTCTGCTGTTTCCATGGAGATGTGGCAATGTAAACACGGATATTTTCTGAAACAAAAATGCAAAAACAACGATTTTTCATTTGAAACGCCGTCGTGTAAACAAGCCTAGACTTTGGTCTTGAAGCTACAATCATTAAGAGGTGAGTCGACACTAATCAAGTTAATGGAGCCCACACAACACTTCCCATATTTCCCTCCGACACCAGACTTTTCATCATCCTGTCTTTTTTTTTTTTCCACTTCACAATGACGATATGGAATTAGTCAGAATTTAGCATTACCACAGAAATATTGATGGATCCACTTAACCTTTTTTTTGGAACCCGTTTGGTTTAGTGGAGCTGCATGATATCAGGGTTGTTCATCTATAGTTACAGCCATCACATCCTCAGCTGTAGCTATACTTAGGAAGAGGACTATATCACAGTTGCAGTTGGAATAGCTGATTTATGCAGCTCTCTCAAAAACTGGTGGCGGGGTTGATGGATACAGACTGCATGTGTGACGGTGGCTGGAGCCACTTACAGATTTGACTGTGACGCATTAGTTAATGATGAATGTCACACTAACAGTTGGGTGTGCAGCCATTGAGTGTGTGCGCAGTAAATTGACGTGGTTCTGAGGCCCAGCTCAAGCAATCACAGGCACAGCTTCATCCAGCAGGAGTCAGGCAGAGCAGCCGCGATCGCAGCGAGGGGAATATACTGTCGGAGCTCAGACTTTAAAATGAGTGGTGGGTAATAAAGCCATCATGCAAACAGTCACATATATTCTAGTTTCTGTTATAACTGTGCAGTTTTTCCCCGAAGGAAAAATGTTCATATAGATCAGAGGAATTTCTCAGGCTTAAAACGAAGTACAGAAAAATCCATGCTGTGAGCCTTTGGGGCCTCTGTGAATCTCTCAAAAGTACTAAAGAACTTGAAGTGCCCATTTTTCTTTTATGCAGTTACACACTGACTTTCTGCCTGACAAGACTGACCTACACTCAGGATGTGCACAATTAGCCAGCTGAATGATTAAACGTCCATCTATTTGGTTGTCAACTAGAGACAAATTCGTCATTTAAACCAATTAATGCTCAATCGTGGACTGGGCCGCTAAACTGTAAATCAGCAGTGGACCACTAGTGGGAGCTACAGAGCCATCAGACGGCAGTCATCCTCTTAATCGTGTTCGAACAAACAGAAGTTTTGACATCATGCCAGTTTGACATCGTTTACCCAGAGACTCTGTGATCCTGCTGAGCCTTAGGCCCAGTGTGTTTCACAATGTGCAACAGTATCGTCATTAGCATTTGTGGGCGACCCGCATCAACAGATGCTGTTTTAACTTGTTAAGAACTCGGCCTAAACAAACGACCCTCATGGTATTATCTCTGAAGGAACAGGAAGTGATTCATGCCATTTGTTGTTGTGTTTTTTCGGTTCTGATCAGCGAGCATGGCTTTATGCTTCTCGTTACACTGCCACCAATAGGTGTGGCATGATGCTCATATCAGCTCGTGCAGCTTAATGCAGGTTTTTGTAAATAAAAATTTTGGGGGAAAACAATCTAGAGTGAATGTTATTTTTCAAAAGACAGAGGGGGTTTTGTAAATACCTAGCAATGTGTAAATGTGGCCTGAGAAGAGAAAGTTGCTCATCAATGGAAAACGTTGAACACAGTGCTGGAGCACAAAATGATTCATTGCTGAAGACTGTGATAAAAAGCTTCAAAGTGCTCTTAACAGGCAGTATTCTGGGGAACAATGTTCACAAGACAAACCCTAGCCAGGAACATCCAGAATTCTTGTTCGAAACTGATTCCCTGTCCCAGGATGAGAGGAGGCCTCCAACTTTGTATGAATAGTCTGTTAAATCCGTGCAGCGTTACAGATTCATGGTTAACTACGTCTCCTCCGTCACTCCCTCATCAGACCACTATTGTAGCTCCGCCGACTCCTCAACCAAAGTACCTAATGCGGCGCAATGTTCCACTACATCAATTCACAGCTTCCACACCCACTGAAATGCATTTGATTAGTCACCCCAGCACGGCAACCGGGACATAAATAATTCATCTGTGCAAATGACAAATGAGGCAATCAATTCTGGGACAGCATTCAAAGAGAAACTATTCAAATCCCTTCTAAATTAATTTTCTGCCTTTTAGTGGCCATAGACTTGAAATCTTGATGCTGAATTCAGAGATTTTTTTTTTTTTACATTGACTTCTACAAACAAACTAAACCGGCTGGTGTTGAAAATGTTTTACATAATGCATAAGACATCAAGTTTTCATGACTGACAGTTGGCTTGAGAGAGTTTTCTTTATTATTTAAATTGAGAGGTAAAAGCCCCCCAGGCCACTAGCAGCAGTAAACACCGGACATCAGAGCGTCTGGGTAAGGCGGCTCGCACAAACGGCAAAGAGAATAGCAGATAGCCACAAACGAGGAGAACAAATGTTTAAAGTTGAAAAAGACAAGGGCTGGACTCATTTCATATTCCATCTGAGAGCAGAAACAAGTCGATGAATGCAAACCTCGTTTGATGAACAGAGCTCTTCTAGAGAGAATGAGATCACACTCGAATGTGACCTCCAAGACTCGGAGAACAAAGAAAGCTGATGCATAATGTGACCACTATTATTTTGTGTGTCAGTTGTAGCCTGAGTGATGAGAGCAAGTCTGGAAGCTCGATCCAGGTGCTCAGATAAGGTGAATTAACAGGGAGCAGAGCTGCAGAACCAAATTAAAATCCAGTATTAACTCCAGATACTGGGTCCAAATCCGCTATTGTGAAGATTTCAAAATACCGTATAGTTAATAATAGTGCACTAGTGCAAGCCTCGGGGGGTCCGCGTCTATTGGGAACACAGTTTCATTGGTTTGATGTGACAAGGTTAAATGCATCGGTGGCATGAAGATCATTAACACGTAAAAATCCATAAATTAGCCTAGTCATTGTTCAAGCCGCAGGGTTCAGAGCGTGTGGAAAAAGTCCGGAAATTACGGTAGTTGTTAAGGCCATGTCGCTTGCGAACAGTAGTAGTGTTTCTGAAAAATTTTCTTCACCAATTCAACTGAAACTCATAATCGTAGAATAGAAAGATACTTTATTAATCTAAGAAAAAAATTATTATTATTGTTTTTTTCACATTTGACCTATCCTATAACTATAGCAGTGGGCTGCTATTACAGCACCTGGATGAATCGAGTGGCGATGCTAAAGGGCCCACGGTGAATAACTGTCGGTTAAGGGATTCAAACCAGCAACCCCATGGCCTTGGTTGTCAACCACAACGTGGAATCAGACTGAAAATTTAACTCCACAAACAGAAAACAGCCGAAGTAAATCTTTCTGGTTGTTTTCCATGGTTTTTTTTCAGCCACCGTCTCTACAGCTTTTACAGTGTTTCAGCTCCTCGGCACCCTGTGTGCTTTCTGTTGTGTGACAATAGTCTTGTCTGACAGATTAATCAGACGTCAAACATGTTTAGTGTATCATTTATTTTGCGACGTCAAACCAGTTGCTCTCTTTTGGAGCTGATTGCAGCCTTGGCGTAAACAAATACGTTCCCATAGCAACTGTCAGCATCCCCCTGCGATATTGTTTTGTCCTCCTGACGGTTCAGAGAGAGCCCGGAGCTGAAAGAGGCCTCCGTCCGAGACGCCGAATAACTTTTTTTTTTATAAAACATTACAAAGGCTGCGTGAGTGTACCATCACAAACGAGGCCAACGGAGAAATCTGTCACGCTGACTGGCGTCTGGGCACTTCACTTAACATTGAAATACCGGCAAAACTTTATTTACAAAGTACAACTTCTTGGGGAGATAATCACACACCATCCACCGCTCAGTTTCCTCCTCATCCATCATCGTCCGGCGCTTTATTCTCGACTAACAGGAAGCAAAGACTCACAATCTTTCACTCCAGCGTGCACACGACTCAGCCGAGGTGAAAGCCGTGGCCTTTGCTGAATTACCTTCCCCTTAATCAATGACACAGCGCCTGAGAGGAAATCTCCAGGAGAGTGTGTGTGTGTGTGTGCTTGATCCATCAAGCAAGTTTTTAGTAGTCCGAACAATTGACACAAAGGCCTTACTGCGTCATGCTACATTCATCAAAATGACGATGAGATTTCAGTCGAAACAAATCAAAGCAAAACGAAAATAACAAGATTACATTTTTTTCTGTTTTTTTAATTATTCTTGGTTCAATCTGACGAGGGAAGGCACGAAAGGAAGTTATGAAAAGAAGTTTAAAGGGGTCATATTATTCAGCTCGTCAACACTTTTACATGGTCTTATTTGTCCAAAATTGTTGTATCCAAAGTTTATTCCAGCTTTTCCTTGATTTTCCTCCATCTGAATATTGGATCATAGGAGCTGCATTCAGAATCTGCTGTGTCTGTGTGAGCTGGACTGGCTCCGCCCACACATGCCCCCTCTTGGGAAGAGGAGGAAGTACTTTCTCTCGTGGTGCCATGTGCCAGAGCAGAGCTGCCTAAATGTGGGAGGAGTCAAAGTGAGGGCCTAGCTTGATTGGGATTGGCTGAACCCCCGATGACACTTTATAGGTTTTGATTTCTGATTGGCACAGTTTATTGTTTTTTGTTTTTTTTCTTAAAGCCAGGAAGAGAGATGACAGACATTCTTCCCTTCTGGGGTGTCATTCCAGATATGGAGACGATTATTACTTTTGGAAAAAGGGATATTTGCAGAATATGACCCTTTTCAAGAAAAAGCAGCTAAATAAAAGATTAAAAGAAGAAATGATTACAGATTAAACTGTATGTCACCAAAAGCATTACTGCTGTTTGCAAAAGTTTTCACATGGCTGGAAAAGGTTCAGAAATGACCAAAATCAAACATTTTTGCATTATTTATGAAATGGGAAACATTTCTCAGTCTACTGAGTCCTACAATTTTAAATGTTGAGATGTTTAAAATGTTGGTAAATTACCCCAAAATAAGACGCACTAGTGTAAATATTTGTGCATGCATGAGTTTGTAACTTATGGATATTAGTTGTTAGGTGGGAAAATATGTGGAAGTTTCCCAACATGCAGAGTTTTACAATAATGGGTTAAATCTGAAAGTGGAACTTTTCAAACTTATGTCTGTATCTCTGAGGCTGTAAATCCTCTTGTGGTTTTCAGGGTCTTGGTCCCACCGCGTGCATGAAAAATTCAGCGGTATCTCTCTCTCTAATTAACTCACTATCATATCTTTCCTCTGGGCTTTACATTATTTGCATTTTTTTTTTTCTCTGACAAAAATTTCATCATGTGCAGAAAAGGTGAATTCCCGGTGAAGGATGTGTGAGGCGAGTGAAAATGTACCTGGGCGTCTACGAGCAGATGTCTCATCAGGGTCATGGACTTCCTCAAGGTGCCCCTCTCCCCCGGCATGAAGGTCTCCTCCTCGTCGGCCAGGCTGCAGGGTCGGGTCACCATGAACTGGGCAATCTGGTCGTTCAGGCTGTTCAGGGACTGAACGGCTGCAAGAGACGGGAGCCGAGAGTTAGGACGGGAGGAGAAGTCAAGCCACATGAAAGCACAGCGGCTGATCTGTGTTTTTCCTCGACTTCCATGTAGGTCAAGGAGCTGCGGCGTCTCGCTGAGCGTTTTCCCTCCTCGCCCACTGCTAGGATTTTCTGGATCACACTTGTGTGATGTGAGACACTTCCTTCATCCGTGGCTCAAGCTGCACTGTTCTCCCCCTCACAATAATCCCCCTTCTGGGCACGAGGGGCATCATTAGAGTAAATTCATTATCGAGACACTGAAACGCGCATTCAATCCATTATATAATCCAATTCCGTAATAGGCAAGTTCCAGTATTAATTTGTACTATTTGTTTTTATTTCAGTACAGCACATCCAAGCTCTTTGCTTAGAGCCTGTGGGTGGTAATATAGGAATGTCTAATCAATACTGACACATTTCTCTGAAACACACAACATTCTGGGTAAGCCTGTGGAACAATGAGGTAGGAGTTTGTCAGGCAATACAAGAGAAAGACTAAAATTCACTGCCTGAGACAAACAATTACACATTAAACTGATTAAGTCAAGTTGCTGAAACTATGGTTGAAATTTCAAAGTCTCCAAATACAAGCTGGGTTTATATGTGTATAAATGTAAATGATGCTGAAAGACTTCGGCATGATGTCAAAGAGTATAAAGAGTGATTGGGTTATTATATGAATATTAATATTATGATGGTAATTAATCAATATTAGGTGTGTGAGATAAAATAACATTTTATTGTGCTCACATATGATTTGTAATAACTATTTAAGTAGATGATGTTAACGCGTTTGAAATCATTTTTCTTGGAACAAACGTTCCCAAAATGAAAATGCACAATGCAAAACTTTTTGTTTGTTTATTTGTTCTTTTTAATCACATTCATATACACAGTCCCCAGAAGCAGAGCAAATTTTTTTACTTTAATGTTTTCCTTCATGAGTTTTGTGCATCCAACTTCTGGCCCCGTTGCCACCAGATATGATGTAATGTTGAAATACAAAGTGATGTATATTCCCAACAAATTCTAGTGCAGCAGGGCTCGATTTGACCGGCCAATATATGTTGACGTGCAGAACATGAGCGCACGCGACATTGAAACCTAATCAATTCCAGCTCGGTCAGCTCCGGGGTTTAAAGACGGTGGAAGTGACCGACACAGGAGTGTGAACAGAACTGAGGTTTTGTCCGTAAAATTAGCTGCATGAAGAATTAACGCAGGACAGTAGTGGTTCCCAAACTGTTTACAGTCAGTGAAAACCTGAGAAAATATTGAACTCTCCAAGAGAAACAGTATTAACACCAACGTGAGCACACAGTAGCAAAGGCTCATGTTTTCTCATCTCCGTTTACACAATTATAATTACACAAAGCAAATCGTTTTGGCACTTTGGTTTCTGAAAAGTTTTGCATTTACATGGCAACATGTTTAGGACCACAATGGAAATCCTGAATATATGTTTGTATGTTTTAATTTGTATGAACGTGTAGAAAATCCAAATGAATTCATTCATTCATTTAACTTTTTTGTAAACAATGTCCATTTACACAGAAACTACACAAACACTGAGGACTATGTAGTTTTGATGCGGGGCCACTAGTGGGTGCTGCTTGACGACAAAGTAAAATTGTTATTACGATGACCCTCATCTATAAAACTACCAAGTCCCAAGAGAAAAATATGGAGTCATGACACTCTGGAGGCAAACATTGTTATTTTCCATCTTCTGAGCATGTGCAGAACAGTTATTTACGACAACCGTAGTGCACATGTGCAATAGCAGCGTTTCAGAAAAGTTTCATTTCTTGCATTTCCCAAGTCGGAGTGTTTTCAAAAAGCCATATTTTTAGTGGCTCCGTTGATGTGTAAACACTCCCCCAAAACGCAACAAAAGTTTTCAGTTTTCTCTTGAAAACTTTAGATTGATATCAGTAACTCAGATTAATACTGGATTACTTTCAAAAATACGACGTAGAAAGTGCTGCACGGGAATAAGACATTGAAGAAACGGCTCATGTAGGACAGTTTGAGGGGCAAGTTGTGACTTCTGTAGGAAAAATGATGGACATGTGGGGAAACGGATGCTGAGGAAGGGGAAGGAGGATGAATGTTCTTCTAACTCAAGTTACAAGAAGTTCTGGTGAACGTTTTGCAAGTAATTTAATTTAATTTTATTTTTTAACATTTTAATAACCAAATAATTAATCAGTTTGTAAAATGATAATTCATGTAATTACCACTTGCAACACTAATTGCGGTTTTTTTGGTGAGCAAATGATTCCACGAATCAGTTCTCCATTCACTTTCTAAGCGCAGAAAACCAGAAATGTTTCACGAGCATCGCTCCCCTCGCTGCCACAGCCCAGCAGGCTGAACGGGGGTCAACCCAGGCCCGGGCGGCCGAGGCAATGACATTCAAGGTCGCTTTTTTCCAACGAAAC
>OMNM01007798.1:5308-39598 GCA_900302745.1 Parablennius parvicornis
CGGCGGTGGAGGAGGAGGTGGTGGTGGTGGTGGAGGAGGAGGAGGAGGTGGTGGCGGGGGGCCAATGGGACCCCCAAGGGGAAGGTATGGTCCCCCATCTCGGCGATCGGAGTACAGGGTTGTTGTGTCAGGTAAGTCTTATTTTGTTTCTCATTGTTCAACAACTATTGTTTTGTGTACAGCTGGATATGAGGATCTCTCTCACATATTTTCCCGACAGGTCTTCCTCCTAGTGGGAGCTGGCAGGATCTGAAGGATCACATGCGAGAGGCAGGTGATGTATGTTATGCTGATGTATACCGCGATGGCACTGGAGTTGTGGAATTTGTACGCAAGGAAGACATGACCTACGCTGTCCGTAAACTGGATAATACCAAGTTTCGCTCCCATGAGGTGGGTACATGATGTCTGCATTACAACATATTGATAGGAAGTGACAGAAGGGCTACATTTGGGGTGAGCTGAGGTGAAAACTATTGGAACTATAAGTTTAATATAGGTTGAGATGCCCCTCATGTTGATGTCATGCATGCAGGTTTTGTAGTTTAACATTTTGTCATGCTATTGATGTCTTGATTGGAACATATTTTCAGAAACATTTAATGACATTTTGACCTTCATGTAATGGTGGGAATGACTATTAATACCTCTACAGAGTGATGTGATGACGGAACAGATCATCAGGTAATCGATACAGCTTAAAAGGGCTTTAAGCTGTATGTGTCACAAATTTTAGATTCAGCAGGCAGTTACTTTTCTAACGACTTTTGCTCCATGAAAGTACTGCTGTGCCTGCTTTCTGCATCAGTGTCACGTTTGCTCATGTAAACGAAGAGCTGGTTAGAAGTTTGTGTTTGTGTGTTTAGGGTGAGACGTCCTACATCCGCGTGAAGACGGATGGGCCTCGCAGCCCGAGCTACGGTCGGTCTCGCTCTCGGTCTCGCAGCCGCAGTAGGAGCCGGAGCAAAAGCGGGTCTCGCAGCTTCTCTCCGCGTCGCAACAGGGGATCTCCACGTTACTCTCCTCGGCGCTCACGCTCCCAGTCCCGCTCTCGATCCCGGTCCCGTTCTCGCACTTAGGTCCGCCTAAGCTTTACCAATGCTACGATGTTCTTCAGAGGAGGCGGGACGATGGGAATCTTCACATCTCCTACTGAATTCTGAACACTCACCTGAAATCATCTCATGTATCATGTGTGTTAGCAGTCATGTTATGTGCTTCCCTCTCCCTTCAAGTGTTTGTTGCAGTTTTTGTTTATTTTGGTTTGTCTTTTTTTTTTTCTGCAAACCGTACATTGGGTCTTTCCACTGGACCCAGCTTCACTTCATTCTGCCTCTTTCCCTTCGCATCCTAAATCTTGCTTCCCCTTTTCTCCCTTGTGTGTCTTTTTCTGCTCCCGTTTGTCATTGTTGAATGTTTGGTTTGATTTGCAGATTTTTTTTTTTAATTCTTTCAAACATATATTCTGTCCTTTTTGACCTTCTTGTGTGTTTCTCTGTAGAGTTCAGAGGAACAGGATAGGATGGGATCAGAGGATTCAGTTCAAATTAGGATAAACAGGAGGAGGAGGAGGAGTCAAATGTGGCACCAATGGTATGATGGCTGTGCCTTGTCAACTGTGAAATCTGCATTATTAGGCATTTCTAATATACACTTACCATTAGAGTACCATAGATGAATGTTTTCAGTAGTACCACTCTTCGTGTGGTAGTCCAAAGCTTTCTTATCTTTTATTATCCAAGCTAACTCGGTTGTGCTTTGGAGCTTGATTATAGTCAGTGTCCCTTATCTTTCTCAAAGTAAACGCCCTTGTAGCTACATTTACTGATATTTTCTTGAAGTATCTTGTGAAGGTGTGATTCTAACTCGCCTCCTTCTCTTTGATTCTGCTGGTATTCTGAAGGTTTGGACTGGGCTCAGTGTCTCACCATTCCGGAGCCGGATCACGATTCAGGATCAGATTAGGATTAGGCTTCAGGATGGATACATGGAGCCCGCCACCTGGCCCTGTCCACATAACCCCCTCCCATCAAACTGGAATCCTTGTAGCGAGATACTCAAATCAAATTGGCTGTTGAAATTTTCCAAATTACTTTTTCTACCATTTTGTGTGGAACCTCAGAGACATAATCGCTGATGGCAGTGACAAGGAATTATTTTTCAAATATTTTTTTTTTTGGTTTTTGAAATTACTACTTAAAACAAGCGCAAAGCGCCGGATCAAATCCAGGAGGAGGGCTGGGAGGTGCAGGACGGATCCACACGCGTAAGGAGAGTGGTAAATAGTGGGGGAACGATAATGGTGGCGGAGGGAGGGAGGTCTGGGAGGCGACGAGGGAATGTGACCTTAATGTGGTTTGTATCTTTTCTTTCATAGGTCAGTCTTTTCCAATGTTAACTGGGTTTTGATTTTCTTACATATATTCTTCAGTATTTGAAAGCTTTATTCTCTTTTAATAAAATGTTCAATAAAATGAAGTGATTTGGGGTTTTTGTTTGTAACTCATTTATGTGCATCCACTGTCGGATTTCTTGAGGCCGGTCAGGAATTGGGCAGATGTTGGCCAAACCCTGCATTTTATTGTGAAATACTAAAGTCAATCACATGAGGCACTCCAATCCACTATTGTTGCTTCTGTTAATGCTGGTTTTTATTTTCAAAACTGCTGATCAACTTGGATTTTTCTTAATCTTTAAATTAGAGAATGATCTGAATAAATGAAAATTAACTTCATCTTAATTAACAAAAGTGCCACATTCTTCATGAAGGCATTAAGGCAACAGTATCTTACATGTGTTATACAAGTACAAACATTAAAGGATGAAATGCTAACAAAAAGAAGAAACGTGTTATGCGTGAAGGCTAAAGTACAATATAACAAACTAGAATGGCACTCAGAGAGCGCAGACCCTGCCAAACCTTATATCCCTTGACCCATGTACAGTACTATTCTCCTTTATCCAGATTATGTTGTTCCTTGGTGCTACCAAGCGTCTCTCCCTTCCTTCACCACTAGGTGGCCACCTCTTCATTGTTCTTAGCGCACAATTTCAGATTAATTTGAGTTCATATTCTGGATCTGAGATCCGGATCGTCCCCAAAATTTAACGTGTTCTTCCTATCATCATTCCCTATCCGCCTACCAAGTTTCAGCAAAATCCACCTATAACTTTCTGCGCAATCCTGCTGACAAACACATGGAGGTGATAATATATCCCTGCTTTTGGTGGGTTAATAATTTTGTGGGAGATCATTTTTTAGAATGTGACTAAGTTGCAACAGTAATTTATTTTTAGAGTTTAATATTTATTCTTTATCAACAGAGATGATTTAGCGGTTTGAGTGGTATTGGGCCTGTGTCCTGTCAGGCTGTACCCTGCCTTCACCCTCTCTCAGTGTTGAACAGAGGTGGGACAGGTTTGAGTGTTTCAGCACCATGGAGAGAGACCAGGCTGAAGTGGTATACAAGTGATTCACAACAATGTATGGGTGGTATATTAAAACATAAATCACAGAAGTTAGTTGTTTTCTCTATTAAATGTCCACTAAAAAAAAACTAAAGTGCTAAGCATTTTTTTTAGCTTTGATCATGGCCTCTGTTGAAATAAAATAAAAAACACAAAATGTTCTTATAGTTTAGGATAGTGCTATTTATTTAAATTTGCACAATGTCTAAATTAAAATTATACAGAAGGAAGCAAACAGCTTGAACTATTTCACATTTAGCTGTACACAAAGGGACACAGTCAAAATAGAGTTCGGCTGTAATTGTCCAGAATATATCTATCTTCAGACTATTGTTATCCCAAATTCAACTGCTTATTCAAATAGTCAAATATGCTTATCTTTAATATGGCATGTGCATTTGTTCTCTATCATGAAGTTACTGTCCCTCTTCATGTGATGAAACTTACAAACACAACTGAACATGGATGAAATATGAATTAAAACTAAGAAATTTGTGTGACAGACTCTTCATATGGAAATGTAATATTATTTTTTGTTTCAAATATCAGATTTACTATTAAGTGGATGTCTGTATATGGAAATATTTCTATCCTTCTATTCTGTGTTGCATCCACAAGTTTGCCAATGCTCATAACGATGAAGAGCTTAGAATTATGGAGATTTAGGATGAAAATGTAGGTTTTTTCTAGTTTTGTTTTTAAAGCTAATCTGCCTATATCATAGCATTCATATAGATAAAAGTCTTTCCAAGAATCAAATTTGTCTTTGTGTGTAGGTGCATCTGAATAAAACAGAGCAACAATAAAATGTTTATTGTTTGTCAGTAGTCATATAAGCCAACAAAATAAATGTTTGTATATAGTATAGACTCTGACTAGGCAATAGGACACATTTGATCCCATCAACTCTTGAAATTATTTTGAGACGCTGCATGAGTTTTAACAATCACAGTTAAATTAATGGTAAAAAAGAAAAAAACACACAAAAAGGAAGAGCTATTCCGTCTATATGCAATAAATAACAGTTTCCATTCATGTAAAGTTTCATTTTATATTTCTTTTGATGCATCTAAAGAATTGATTAAGGTGATGATCATGAAATAGTCTCTCACCCTTCCATGATCAGGTTGCAGTCCTGAAATATGCAGCGTGCATTGAGGGGTATCTATCCGCTGACGCAGCCGATCACCTGTATCGATCCTCTGACGCAGCCAATCACCTGCATCGATCCCCTGAGCGGGTTAGGCAGTTTGGCAGAAAGCGGTGCATCCTGGGTGGATATAAGATGCAGGCGCTGTCCGCGAGTAGAAAACGCCGTCAGCAGGGTGAGGCCCGACCGCAGCCAATCACGTGCCGTCCATAACGCGGAGGGCGGGGCCAGCACGCCATGCTGCTTCCTTTCATACACGAAGAGGAGAATTGTGCATACGGACGGATAGCGCGCATTATCACTTCAAAACTTAACAGAGACACGGTAAGAGGCCGCGGCTTGATAAAATTGAATGGATGAGTGTGTTTTGGAGGCTGTGCACTGAGATGAGAGAGCAGAGGCTCGTCGGCCGCTGTGTTCCTGGAGACTGCCCTCACTTTCTTTGCATTGTTTGCAATCCCACTAGCTCGAGGTGGAGCAGGCGTAAATAGGCATGTTGAAGAGATGCTGCTAAATGCTATGATTCTTTAGTTGTGCTGCCAGTTTACACAGAGAAGGTATCTGTAAGGGTGCAAATGTTTCTGTGTTGTGATTGGATAAGGTCACAGGTTGATCTAGCGCTCATTTGCTAATCATTGTCAACTTGAAGTAAATAAACTCACCTGTGCTGGTGGTGACTGGTTCAATTTAGTCCAAGTCAGTGTAACAAAGTCTACAGCCAATGGTGGAGAGACTATTGGAAATGTATTCTTGAATACTCGATTTGAATTTACAGGTTAAGTCAGACTTTTTCCAATTCCTGCATCTCAAAGTGTGTAGATGAGCATATATTATCTACAAATGACTGAACTTATTGGTGCATTTGAAATGTTTTGCCTCTTAATGAAAAACCCTACAATTTAGTTAACTTATTTTAAAAATTAACTTGCATGTTGTGAATAACGCTCAAATGTAACTCCTGAAATATTGATTGATCCCACTTTTATAATAAAGTTATGTCTCTGCCAACAATTGTATCATAATGATATCACTCTTTTTTTTCTGCCCCTACAGTCAAAAAGCCACCATGTCGGACAAGAAGGCAGTAATCAAAAATGCAGATATGTCTGATGAGATGCAGCAGGATGCAGTGGACTGTGCGATGCAGGCGATGGAAAAGTACAACATTGAAAAGGACATCGCCGCTTATGTCAAGAAGGTATACTGTACCACTAATAAGTTGGTATTGGGATTAGGAGAACATGTATTTATAATAACCTAGTAATTTTCATCTCTGCTGCAGGAGTTTGACAAGAAGTACAACCCCACATGGCACTGCATTGTCGGGAGGAACTTCGGAAGCTACGTGACGCACGAGACGAAGCATTTCATCTACTTCTACCTGGGTCAAGTGGCTATTCTACTGTTTAAGTCTGGATAAAACATGTCCTTCAAACTACTTTTAATTCAGCCCTCACTTCATTTGTGCCACACTGTACATTTGCTACCATTTTCCTGCAGACACACCTACCTCCTGCTTTTTTAGGTCTTATTTTTTTTTTGCCACTTGCAACACTATAACCATTGGTGAATGGTGCTTTAGTTGTGTCGGGACTGGTGGGTGAGCATCATTCCTAAATAACGCCAATGTACTCCTGGTGACAGAACTTGGCTGGCATTTGCACATGTGGCAGACTTGGCTATAGCTCATGATTTCTCATGATGGCTCATTTGTTTTGCTTTGCACTGATGCATAGCATAGATTTGTACATTATTTCATATGGATATGTTGTGAGATAACTTATTTTCCTTGAATTAAAAAAAAATGGAGCAACAGAATTCTTTTGTTTGGTTTTTATGTTTCTGTGCCATCTTGCCTAAAAATGCCAAAACTGTTGCTTCTACTTAATAAAGATATTCCATGCTCTGAGCTGTAGGATTTTGTATACATCTTAACATTCCTTTTTTGCGCTTCAGTTATTTACATTTTGCAACATTACGGCTGTGTATCTGCAATGTAATAGTGTGTCATCTGATATTGTGACGTTTTGAACTTGTAGCGCACAAAATGACTTTGAGAAAATAAATTTGTTCAAAATGAGTATCTTTTGAGTATCTGTGCCTAACTATAATGCATTCTGTTATTGATGCCATCCAAGGCCATATGTTAATGCTTTTCATTGTGTAATGGTCTTTACATTTGTAAGTGCTGATATGAGACAATCATAATGGTACACATCCATCCATCTCAATAATGCTTAATCCGATTCATGGTCTTGAGGGAACTGGACAGAGTGAAGGCAGGATATACTTTGGACAGGTCACCAGTCCAACACAGCACAATCATACACACCCACAGACGATCGAGGAACTGGTGATGAATGTGGACAACAGCCCAGAATTTCAAGACTGTTCAATTCATCCTGTGGGCTGAACTCGATTTATTTTTTAATGGAGGTACCTGCTGGTCTTACATTGTTCAGTCAGGGCAGGACCAGTTCAGTAAAAGTAGAAGAAACAACACAGAGATCCTGAACTGATCATGCCAGAAGCAATCAATGTCCATAGCCACAGGATCAGTGACTCAGTGGTGGAAGCTTGTTACCTAATTTCTAGTGAAATATCAAAACCATACCATGAGGCTAAGTTTGTGAAAGCACAAATGTATGGCTGCAGAAATCTTTGTTGTGAGAAGCAGCAAGCTTTTGTGGCTGAGGGAGTTTAGTTTTTTTCTAACCAAATTCCAATTCAATTATATCAGGTCTTCTAAAAATGACACATTTGAACATTTATAGGAAGTATTTGTATTTTCTTGCACCAAAAGGAAGCTTTAGAGTTGTCACTCTTTCTAGGTTATCTATCTGGTTCATCCTCAAATGAGTTTGATATTTCTGATGTAGAGACACAACCATTAGCCTCTTGTGCATGCTTTTGGACTTTGGAAGGAAACCAGTAAAAAAAGCCCCAACCCAGACACAAAGGAAACCACATTAAGGCAATAACAAAATCAGCTTTGTACCGTCTGAAAAATATCGCAACAATTAAAGGATTCTTAACCTCCCAAAATTCAGAGAAACTTGCTCGTGCATTTATTTTCAGTAGGCTGCATTATTGTAATGTGTGTACTTAAGTGTTAACAAGGTAAAACAGCTTTTATTCCTACACTCCTCTCCTTAAAAAAAAAATGTCTTCAACACCTGACAACTGATGACACACTTCTTTTAAATCATGCCTTAAAACACAATTAATTTCTCAGGCTTTGCATTAGAAAATAGATTTTACTTTTGTCTATGACTTTTATCTTCATAAAGATTTATATGTATGTATTCTAATTGTTATGCCTTTCCTAATCACTTCGTTTAAATGTATTTTCTTTATTTCCTTGTAAAGCACTGTGTACAGTGTGAAGGTGTTTTTTTGCAAAATATGTTGTTCTTTTTTTCCACTCTAGGTGGCAGTAGTAGCCATGGCACTCAGGTGTTGCACAGAAATAGAAGAACAAGTAAGAAACACCAAAAACATGGCGGCTCACACGGGACGCTCCGCACCGGCTCTCCGTGTCCAGAGTTTCCCAGTGTCGGCTCTATCTGCCGATGCCGCTCCCTTTACTCCAAAGGCGGCTGACAGCCGACAGCTTGACTCGCTGTCGGACCCGGACAAGCAGTTTTTCCGCTGCGCCTCAAAGCTCAAAGCCCTGCGGTCGAACTCCAGCCAGCTGAAAGAGGAGCTCAACCTGCTGTTTGATCAGCTACTGTCTGAAAACTACAACAGAACCTTGGAGCCCAACATCAACATCCAGCCAGAGGTAACAGCGGGTTTGGTTTGAGTCTTTTTGGTCTCGACTAACTCTGGATACTTTTAATCACGTGGTAGCCATCTCTCTTTTTTTTTTTTTCCATTTCCATCCCCAGGATGTGTGTATCCTACTGAGGCACGTCAGCTCCCTGGTGCCACTGAGTCAAGAACATTTAGTCATCAAACTATGTCAGCTAATGCACCATCTTCTCAATCAGTTGAAGGTAACCAGCCAACTTTTTGTTATAATGTTACATGTATTAACAGGGTCTACTTTGGTGATTCATATATTCTCCTTGCGTCATGTTGGGTCACATTTATATATATTTTTTTCAGGTTATAATGGATGAACAGACACTGGATGTGTTGCTGAACTATACTACCCATGCATTAAAAGTGTGCAGTACGTGGACTCATTCGGATATCCTCCTAGCCCTCTCCACTGTGGTATATGGAAATGGACCTCAGTGCCACCAGGTAGATATTTAAGCATTCTGCCTTTTTGAAAGTGTTTCCTAAGTGTTGTTTACCCTAAGTTTTTTTTCCTCAATCGTAGCATCTCGGTGAGTTATTGAGTGATGATGGACTCTTGCAGCAGTATAGCTCCACGTCTCAGCCGAGTATGGAGCTGCGGCGTGATGCTCTCTCCTGCATGGCCAACATTTGTCTCAGGTAGACTCAAATGTCAACTTATATTTAGTCTGTAGCTGTACTGTGTGTGCATGTGTGTGGATCGTCTCTCATGTGGGCCACATAAATCCCCGATGTCTTGTCTTACTTTTGATGTTCAAAGGATTGCTTGAAATCTCAGCAATTAGGCCACATAAGCTATTAATGACATGTTTCCTACACAGTCATTTCCTCCTTTCATATCTTCATCAATGCGTCTTCCATACTGCTTAATCCTGTGCAGGGCAGCAGGGCGATGGAGCCGATCCCAGTCCCTGACAGGGCAAAGACACAGAGACAGTTTAGGCCCTACCAATTAGCCTTGCATGCATGTTTTTGGACTGTGAAATGAAACCCCTTGTTCTGTTGTGATTTTTTTCAAAATAGGATCCCTGGCCAACCACCGCTGGATGATGAATACAGAAATGTATGTTTTAGAGTCTTCCTCAAAACACTGCAGTCATCTAAACCTCCCGACTCTGACGAGCTCTTCTACTGCCTGGTATTTATAGTCGTTGCATTGCAATTTAAGTTTTAAGGACTTAAATGTGCCATCACTCAAATTTATTCCTGTGTCATTTGTTGCAGGTGATCCAAGCAGCATTGAAAGGAATGCAGTGTTGTCTCTCTGGTGGGAAGTGGAAGTTTGGTGGAGGGGAGGAGCTTGGGTCTTTACTGGCAGCTCTTAAGGTGCAAAATCCTTTCCTGTCTTGTTTTAGTTTTCTTTCACTGCTGACTAAGTTTGATCAATCACGCTTTGACACTTGGATCCTGGTCATGTTCTCCTCAGAGGCTGATGTTCCACGGTGCTCCTGGAATGAATGTGGAGTGGCTGGCTGTTCTTTACCCAGCACCTCTTCCACAGTATGAAGCCCTCTCTCCACCCAAACCTGCTGAACCCCCAAAGTCCTCTGTACCATCAAAAGAAGCCACGACGCCTGGAAAGGCATCAGGGGTAGGAATTGTCCTATTTGTGAAAGGTCTTAAAACAATCGTTAGTAAACTAATTCCTTTTGTTCTATTTGTCTCTGGAGAAGAAGAAGAAGAAATCCAAAGGAAAGGGGAAGAAGGCAAAAACTGAGGAGAGCAAAGGGGATGACGGTGACGAAGAAGAGAGAGAGATTGGATCCACACCGCAGAAAGGAGAGGGAAGAGAAGGTGGCAGAGGAGAAGGAGATGTCTTTCTTAAACCTTCTTCTCCATTTCTCTACCCATCCTGGAAGAAAAACAGTTCAGACTCTGAGTTTTCTGACCCAGAGGGCAGCGCACTGGGCAGATTAAGGTATAGAAAACATTTCCCCGGTCCATTAGTGTCCCCGGCTCTTTTTGTTTTTTTTTGTTTGTTTCTTTCAATTGAAAGTTGAAAGTTTTTGATGATCACCTTTACTTCACCCCACAACACCACACCTTCTAAAGCCGCGCTCCTTTGCCTTCTTCCAGACTGAACCACGGCCGTGTGCGTCAGGTGGCTCTCCACTGTCTGCTGGCAGTAGTGAAAGCGGTGGAGAAAAGGACTCTGTATGGGTACTGGTCATCCTTCATCCCCGACACTCCTATTGGAGGACCTCCGCCTCTTACTCTAATCACAATTATTCTCAAAGACCCTTCGCCAAAGGTAGGCCACATCTCCAAGAGAGTTTTCATTGCTCCTCGGCTTGTATGATCGGTCCATTCCCTCTCCGTCCAGGTGCGGCTGTGTGCTCTTCAGGTGCTGTCGGGAATCCTGGACGGCTCTCGTCAGTTCCTGGCCGTGGCTGAAGACACCGCCTCCCCTCGGACATCCTACACTCCTTTCTCCTTCACACTGGCCACCACCATCAGAGAGCTGCACCGCTCTCTGAGCTTGGCTCTGCTCGCCGAGACCTCCCCTCAAACACTTACTCAGGTCATAAAGGTACAATATCATCCTCCTCGTTGCACGTTTTGTTACTTTGATATGTGGACAAATGGAGATGAGAATTGAACGGGCAACCTTCCGATTGGGAGATGACCGATCAGTGATGTGAGAAGAAATGAGAGCAACCGTGTTGATTTGTGAGGTTTTGCTTTGTTAAACCAAACGTAGTGAACCTAAACAAGCGTCACCTCTCTAGAAGTGAATTGAGGTCTGAGTTGTATCACAGCGTGTCTCCTCCTCCCCCCTTTGTCTATTAGTGTCTGGCCTTCTTGGTGGCCAACGCGCCTTATCATCGTCTCAGACCTGGTCTGCTCACACAGCTTTGGAAACAGATACGTCCTTATTTGCACCACAGAGGTTTGTATTTGTCGTCAGTCTATTTGTAACTACACACAGGTACTGGAAAGAAAGAAAAGCTTCCGATATCAAAAGCTGCTCTCTATCCTCAGATGTTACTGTCCGAGTGTCGGTCCTCACGCTTTACGGGGCCATAGTGACAACTCAAGCGCCGCTCCCGGAGGTGCAGCTTCTGCTGCGTCAGCCGGACGACTGCAGCGGCAGCAGCACGGGCTCCTTCACGCCGCAGAATCAGAACGCGATTCTCAGCTGGAGACAAAGAGATGGGGTGTCCTCGCCAGGTCGTACTCCAGTCACACCATTGCAGCAGAGATCACACACACAATCCCCGCGTGCTCCTCGCACCCCAGGGGAGGAGGAAAGCTCCCCGCCATGGCTGCTGCAGCTGTGTGTGTCACTTGTGACTCAGCCCAGAGAGGACCAATCAGACAGCGAGGGAGCGGGTGGAGGTCCTGCTATGGAGGCCTCACCTGTTCGACTAGTGGCTCTACAGGTGAGAGGTGATAAAGAAAAATGTATGATTGCTTGTATCTCCCGGCGTTTGGCTTCACCATTATATGCTGGGCTGTGTGTATGTGCTACACACATGACAAATATCTTAACTTTTGAGTTGTCAGGGTAGGTGTGTCAGCAGGCCCGAATTCCTTAAATGGATTTTTCAACACTTATTACCACTATTTGAAGTGTTTAT
The DNA here is from genome assembly GCA_900302745.1 of Parablennius parvicornis. Lineage (NCBI taxonomy): Eukaryota > Metazoa > Chordata > Actinopteri > Blenniiformes > Blenniidae > Parablennius > Parablennius parvicornis. Next base: position 17,315 of record OMNM01007798.1, read on the forward strand.
TTTGTGGGGATCCCCTGTTTTCCAGGCCTTGTCCCACTTGGTCCGTGGCTACTTCTCTCTGACGCAGTCGTATCTAAGTGAGATCGGGCGGGTCAGCACTCGTTGCCTTGGGGAGGCGGACCCCTCCATACAGCTGCACGGAGCAAAGGTAGTATTGTCTGGTGAACATGTAGACTCTTAATCTATGGTCAATCATGTAGTTGCTTGAAATCACAGGATTTGTTAAATATTTTGTAGTTACCCAAGCTCTGATATCTCTGCTTGCCATATAGTTGGTGGAGGAGTTTGGTACGGGGATAATCCAGCAGCACCGAGCGGAAAATAATGTGCCTGAAAGCGCAAGAGTTCCCATCAGTCAGGTAAGCAAAAAACTGTATCTGTACAATGTGTATTTAATCACAATACAGCTTTTTACACTAACATCTTTAGATTGTTTTTATTGGATTGCTTGAAATACTTGATTCGTCATTAGTAAACTGCAAATTTCTTGATGTGACCATTTCATCCATGGAAGAGAAACTGAAGCTGTTTAATACACATCAAAAAACAGATGAAACTATTTAATATTTTACAACCCAGTAGCGATATGTGCAGCATTTTAAGCCACCTGAGAAAAGCAATTAACGGCCTTAAGAATACATTATAATGTGCTTGTTTATTTCATGAATGTATCTCCATAATGCAGGTGGTGCAATTTTGGTCGGAGGTGTTGAGCGGTCCACTCAACGCAGCGCTGCAGAACGAGCAACATCCCACCTTGCAGGCGAGCGCCTGCGACACGCTGTCCTCTATTCTACCCCAGGCCTTCGCACAACTGCCTGTAAGTTCCCTCTTTCATCGACCTCGGTTTCCACATATCTGATACGGATGCCCATGCTGTTTGTTTGTGTGATTCTTCGCTCAAGGACAAGACCCAGCTGATGTGCGTCACGGTGCTGCTGGGGCTGACCTACATGGAAAACTATCTGGTGAAGGCTGCAGCCCTCAGGGCTTTAGGAATCTATGTACTGTTCCCTTGTTTGAGAGAGGTCAGCACATTTCTTACGCACCGTAGGTGCACTTGGGCATGATTTTGTCAGTGGAGTAAAGTCTAGATTAGTAAAGACTAATTGCTTTTCAGGACGTTATGTTTGTGGCGGACACAGCAAATGCTATCCTGGCTGCCTTCGATGATCGATGTACAAACGTCCGTGCCAAAGCTGCCTGGTCTCTTGGAAACCTAACTGATACACTCATCGTTAACATGTAAGATGAACAACAACAAAAAAATCAATTGCGAGAATAAAGTAATGTGTCACTTTTGCGTAGAGATGTTAAGAAATGCAAGGACTGGTGATATTCATGCATTTATGAAATGTAGTCAAGTATGAACATTTTCAGATCAATTAGCGGGTCTTCATTCTTTTTATCAGGGAATGCGTCGGCGTGGAATTCCAAGAAGAGTTATCCGACATGCTGCTGCTGAAAATGTTGCAAGCAGCCAACCGAGCTTCAGCTGACAAAGACAGGGTGAGACTTTAGGCAATTGAGCCCAGAAAATAAAAGAAATAGAAATGTTTTTTTCAATTCATTAATTTTTCAACTTTGGTAGGTTTTGTTAGGAAGTGATTGACTGAGAAGCATCCTCGAGTACCACATAGTGTCATTTATGTATACATTGGCTTCTTTTTCCTCAATCCCAGGTAAAGTCTAGTGCTGTGCGAGCACTTGGGAATCTACTTCATTTCCTGCATGAGAGTCAGATGACGCGGTCTGCTTTCCAGCGCCCGCTGGAAGACGCAGTTCTTGCTCTTGTTAAAACCGTCGAATCACAGGCCGTGATGAAGGTTCGGTGGAACGCCTGTTACGCCTTAGGAAACGCTTTTGGAAATCCCGCATTGCCACTTGGTATGTGTTTGTACCCACAGCTTCATTCTGTAAAAATAGTCTCACAGTGTTGCTCACTCATGACTCCTCGCAAACCCCACCGTCTGTTTGTATTTCCATCAGCCTCGGCTCCTTGGTCTCACGATGCATTCACGACTCTCTGCAACGTCGTAACTTCCTGCAAGAACTTCAAAGTGCGGATCAAGTCTGCCGCTGCCCTGGCAGTGCCCGCTCACCGCGGCTGCTATGGCGACGCAGAGCGCTTCAGCCGCGTGTGGTGCTCGCTGGCCACGGCTCTTGAAAACAGCGAGGACACAAACGACTTCCTGGAGTATCGTTACAGCGCCAGCCTCCGACACACGCTCTCTAAAGCCCTGCTACATCTGCTCAGCGTTAGCCAGCTGCAAGATATGCCGGCTCTCGGGGCATCACTCGCTAGCGAGGAGGGGAGGGGCATAAAAGTGCATTTGATCAAGTATGTTAGGGCGGAGGAAGGAGGTGTAGAGGAGGCAGAGGAGGAAAAGGACACGAGGAAGGACGATTTCCATCCACAGCAAAGAGTTGGAGATCTCCTGCAGACTCTGAACAGAGTGAAAGACTTGAGGGCTGAAGGAGAGAGGGAGACAGTGGAGGAAAGAAGTAAAGAAGTGGTGGTTCATTTCCTGGAGGATTTGCTCAAGACTTGTGAAGAGGCTTAAAAAAGAAAAATAATGCATTTATATGTTTTTATTTAACCATTAATTGGTCAGAGTCCGGTTCTATTGTCCAAACAGTCTTAAAACATGCTTCTTAAACTAATCATACTTTATGAATCCCCTTTTGGGGAAATTCCTTTTCCTCATTGACCAATCATATTTCTAGGGTGTGGAAGTGCAGCCACATTATGGCGCTGCAGGGAGCTGATCGGGGGTCAAGGGACTTGCTCCGGGACATGCAGTGGTGACCTGTCCATAGTGGAGATCAAACTTGCAAACGTCTGATCTGAAGTCAGCCCCTCTAACCTCCAAGCCACCAATGCCTTGTTCACTCAGTGTTTAATAAATCTTTGATCAAAAAATATATATAATTTGATGTAAACTACCATGAAACAGCTATGGTGTAATTTGTGCTGTATAAATAAAATCTGATGGTACATTGTTGATGTGTATCTATTTTAGTAATAATATATTGATTTCACATATTGAAGTAATCTGTCTTCACACCTGCGAATGATGCCGCAGAAGTGAAGAAAGTCAGTCTTCTCTTTTCCTGGCTTGTTTAAATTTTTTAAGCATTTTGATCCAATGAGCCCATCAGAAATCAAACCGTATATAGCACTATCTCGGGTTTCACCAATCACAATCAAGGTAGGCCCTCCCTTTGACCCTCCCACAATTAGTGAACTTTGCTCTGGCACATGGCACCACAAGAGGAAATACTTCTTTCTTTTCTCAAGATGGGCAGAGACAGATTAGCTCATGCAGACACAGCAGATTCTGAATGCAGCTCCTATGATCCAACATTTTAATGGATTAAAATCAAGGAAAGCTGGAGTTGGGGTGATAAACTTTGAATACAGTGTTTTTGAATCAATGAGGCCCATATGAAAGTGTTGAAAAGCTGGATCATATGACCCCTTTAAGATCATGTAAGTTATATAATTTATTAATCATATTTTAGTTAAAGTGAAAACTCTTTTTAAAAGTGAAAATAGTGCATTTTAATATCAATAAGTGTGATACAACTGTAGTACCTTTACTGACGTAATTTTTTACTTAGCAGAAGGCTGGAATGGAAAAACTTTCAAACAAAAGTGAATTAAAAAAAAGATGAATTGACTTTGTCTGACATCTGTTTCATGTTTCAGATCCAACCCTTTACTGTGCCATTCAATGTGTTGTGTAATCTGAATAATCAAAAAAGTGGTATAGTCTCCAAAAATATTGTTCAGCTTTCATTTGTTTTTATTTATTTGACATTTTTCAATGTCAGTAAAGCACTTTATGCTACTTTGTGCTACAGAATGTATGACGAGTGCTATAAGTATGAGCAAAGTTTGTTTTGATTTGATTATATTTATTTGATACAACTTGATCATTGATATTTTTTTAACTGCAGAATAAAATCACTTTTTAGGTGACCCTCCTTCAAAGGCTTAGCACAAAAGATACAATTAATGCCGTTTTCGCCCTTAAATGTATCAATTTTCTGAACATATTTGAGGACTATAATAGTTTGTTCCACTCCGCGCCTGCAGGGGGCGACAGAGCGGCTCTCAGGATGCACCGGATGTTGATGCTTGCCCCTTCCTTGCGTACAGATGTACCACGCGCTGCAGAATGGACGCCTTCGAGCTGTTTCGGAAGCTTGGAGCAGGAGCTAAATTTGATTTGAAGAGGTTTGGTCAAGACGCCGCTCGTTTTAAGGTAAGCTTATGAAGTGTATTTGTTCCTACGCTGAGCGTATATTTTGGCCAAATTGGACTTTTTCTTCTGTCAAAGTGTGCTGCCATGTCTCTGAATGAAGATGAGAGGAGAGCTCGATCAAGGACAATAACACACATGCTTTCTTTTTTTTTTTTGTAGGTTTCCAAATCTCCGGGAAGCGACCCATCCTCGGGTTCTCTCTCTGCGATTGATTACTTTGGCACAAGTTCGGCTAATGGAGGCCGGAGCTTCACAAAAGGAGAGGATGAGGATGAGAATGATCATCAGGGAGAGAAGGATGAAGAGAGCAGCGACAGTGGAGATTCTGGGACAGAAAGCAAGAGGAAGCGCAAAGGAGACACAAGGAAAAAAAAGAAAAAGATGATAAGTGAGTCAGAAAGTGAAGGATGTGTGCTGTTCATGTGAGTTAAGAGCAGTCCATATGAAATGTTTTTGTCTATGTCGAAATGTACAGGATCGAAGTCTGGATATAAAAAAAAACAACTCCTCTTTCATCATGAATGTCATCCATTTTCTGTTGAGTGACATAAACATTACCATGATTCACCTTCTATACCACATCTTGAGTGACCCAGATCGGTAAAATAGTACCATAATATCACATTTTAAAGTTTTTCTTTGCTGTGACGCCTAGCGTATTTATTAAAAATGATGATATTTTCACGTAACCAAACAATTACTATGGAAAATGACTACAATCTAAATATAAAGCAAGCTGGTTTTGGTCCATGTGCCTTATGTTTGACATCCCTGTTGTGGGCACGTTGTAATTTCTGTATTTGTTCTGCTCAATTGTTGGTCACGGAGAACTCCGCAATTTCAACGAAATTCACAGTATATAGTTGACCGTGGTATGAAGTGACGTTGAAGTTGAGAGTCTCACCCCTTGGTCCTCTGTTTGTTTGATTGAAGCTGGTGTTGGACCGGCAAAGGAGAATCGGGGAAATGGCATCACTTGGACCTCTGCACTCGACCAAAAAATACAAATCCAGCAGGGTGATGACAAAGACAATTCTTCACTTAAAAGGCTAAAGCATCTTCATCAAGAAAAGGTTTGTACATGGACAAGTTGTTTTTTTTAGATTTTTACTAATGCAAATCTGACAAAGTCACAACAGTTTGTCCTTGGATCATTTTTTTGATTTGATCGTTGTAAAGTCCCTGGACATTTATTTGATTGCAGGTCAATCGCATTCGTTCGCAACACCGGATAAATGTGCACGGCTGTGATTTACCCGATCCAGTGTGCACGTTCGAGGAGCTGCAGTCTGAGTATCGCCTGAACTCACGTGTCATTGAGAACCTCAGAGAAGCAGGACTTAACTCACCCACGCCCATACAGATGCAGGCGATACCTCTTATGATGCATGTGAGTACATGCAAACACATTCGTGGGTTGTTAAATATTGGGAGGCTTTGTAATGATGTCTCTTCATCTGTCCTCCCCTCCCGTCAGGGTCGGGAACTTCTAGCTTGTGCTCCTACGGGATCCGGAAAGACTTTGGCTTTCTGCCTGCCGCTGCTCGCCCACCTGCAGCAGCCGGCTAACCTGGGCTTCAGAGCTGTTGTCATTTCCCCAACTCGAGAGCTGGCGAGCCAGGTACACAATTACACACCCGAGCTGCTTTATTGTTAATATGTCTGGTTCTGACCTCAGCGTCACCAAACACTTATAAAAGAGGAGCTGACAAAAGCCGGACTCACAGTAGACGATGTGAAAAGATCATGAAGTGAAATCTGTCACAAAAGCTGTTGATGGATGAAAACATAATATTATGCTGATTTCCTACTCTGCAGCAGTGAGCTGTAAATGTGGCCGGGGCAATATAGCCACTATAAGGAATCACAGTGCTCATATCTAGTGGTTACATCTTTAACATTAATCACATTAGTTTACTGATCAATAAGTTAATGTGTCTGTTATTCATCAATTATGTGCCAACTTCAACTACATGACGCTTACATTTAGTCTTGAATGGACTTACAGACTGCTGTAAACAGGAGATTTTTCTCCGTATTTGTGTTTCATATATTTTCAAGTGTTTAAGTCTCATGTTGCTGTGTTTCAGACCTACAGAGAGATGCTCCGCCTCTCGGACGGAGTCGGATTCAGAGTTCACATCATAGACAAAGCTTCGCTGGCAGCCAAGAAATATGGCCCAGAGTCAAATAAAAAATATGGTAAGAATTTTAATTAAAAAAAAAACAAGTGACAGCTGATCACATTTGCTAACTGTTAACATTTTGTTTTCCCGTTTATAGATATACTCATCAGTACTCCAAACAGACTTGTCTTCCTCCTCAAGCAGGATCCTCCAGCTATTGACCTCAGCCGGTAACAGTCTGTTTCTCTCTGAATAATATTTATATCGTCTCTTTAGTATTACCCTGGTAATCACTCAGATCTTTTCTTTTTTCAAACTGTTTTGTAACTAACTAAATCAAACCAACGAAACCTTACAGTCTTGCTGCTGTTTCTTTATTATCTATATAGTGATTTTACAGTACGGGATTTGATGACATGTTTTTCAAAATTTTCAAAAATGTAAAAAAAAAAAAAGTATTTCAAAGAAATGTGTGATGGGAAATGAAGCTTGTTTTTTTTATCCATACACTATGTTAGTCTTCCCCTGGTGTACTTGGGTTTTTACACTTTCTTGCTTATTGTGTGAAGAAAGCTGAAACGTTTGACTGTTTTCTGTCCTACAGTGTGGAGTGGCTCATTGTGGATGAGTCTGATAAGCTGTTTGAGGACGGTAAGACGGGCTTCAGGGAGCAGCTGGCCACCATTTTTCTGGCCTGCTCGAGTCCAAAGGTGCACCGGGCGTTCTTCAGCGCGACGTGCACTCACGACGTGGAACAGTGGTGCCGCCTGAATCTGGACAACCTGGTTTCTGTCAACATTGGACACAGGTAATAATCAGCCAGTAGAATTGATTTTATCAGAACATTTCATTTTGTTCCCTTCTTGTATTCACTAGAGTTTTGTAATCCACACAGAAACGCCGCGGTGGAAACTGTGGAGCAGCAGCTGCTGTTTGTTGGGGATGAAAACGGGAAGCTTGTGGCCATGAGGGACATTATCAAACAAGTGCGGCGACTTTGAGAAGCTCAGTTCATTACATTGATACTTGTTGGTTTCATTAAAGATTTAGTAAAATGACCCAACGCTGTGTTTCAGGGGTTTCTGCCTCCCATGCTCGTGTTCGTTCAGTCTATAGAACGAGCGCGAGAGCTTTTCCACGAGTTGGTTTACGAAGGCATCAATGTGGACGTGATCCACGCTGACCGCACGCAGCAGCAGGTACACACACACACACACTAACACACACACACACAACTAACAGACTGACTCGCGGATCTTCCACGTCAGGATTGTACTTACCTTTTCTCCTCCTGGTCGGCTTCTCCGTTTCAGCGAGACAACGTGGTGAACAGTTTCCGCTCCGGAAACATTTGGGTGTTGATCTGCACGGCTCTGCTGGCCAGGGGAATAGACTTCAAAGGCGTCAACCTGGTGCTGAACTTCGACTTCCCCACCAGCGCTGTGGAGTACATTCACCGAATCGGTGCGTTTGGATGATTGATGTTGATGATTTAAAATTGAGAATTTGAATTCCTTAAATCGGCAAAATCTACCTATGGTGTCTTTTGCTGATGACCCAGTTTGGAATTATCAAAATAGAACAACTTCTAAATGAGTTGGTGTCGTCGTGTTGAAACGATGTAACAAATCATTTAAAGTGTTGAGACTGCTCAAGGAGTAAATAAGCCCACGATTTTATTTATATCCGGATTTGACATCGTTATTAGTCGAAGCCTTTGTTTAGTTTGTTCTCTCCTCTTGTTGTTCCTGCTGTTCTCTTTGATCATCAGTTCTTTACATCTTTCTGTTCCTTCAGGTCGCACTGGCCGAGCTGGACATCAGGGGAAGGCCATCACCTTCTTCACAGAGAATGACAAACCGCTGCTGCGCAGGTACAAACTGATTCACTTTGCATATAAATGTCTGTTTGTTTAATATTATAAAATTACTTCACATCATGAATCGGGTCAAGAGACATAGAGGCGGGATGATGCTGTGTTTTGAGTCACGAAGCATCAGAGCAAACCAAATATTACTGCTTATAGTAAATCTACACCAATTTGTCAGAATATGAACACTGACTGGTGAAGTTGCACTGATTGTTTTCAACATCTTGACTGAACGTGTCTTCCATTACTTTTCTTTTTCTTACAGCATTGCAAATGTTATAAAACAAGCTGGCTGCCCTGTGCCTGATTACATGATTGGATTCAAGAAGGTACACAGGTAAGATGTATCAATTGGAATATAAATGTCAAAATTAATTAAAAATGTTCCTCTCATTGTACAAGTTTCAATCCCGGTAACCGTATTTTTTTCCTGTTCAGCAAAGTGAAAAGGAGACTTGAAAAGAAACCTCCCAAGAGAAGCACCATTTGCACAACTCCTCGCTTCTTAATGAAGAAAAAAGGCAAAGCACAGAAAAAACCCCAGAAGCAGACGTCACATCCCGAGCGAAAAGAAGAAAGCAAAGCACAAAAGGCAAACCAGCAGCAGACAGTGGGAAAGAAGACGAAAAGCCAGGAGCCGAAGAAGAAAAGAGCTGCAGACAAACACAAGGTTTCTCAGAAGAAGAGATCCAATTCTACAGGAGTTGCAGTCAAAAAGTAAGAAGGGTGTTGACTGAGAAACTGTTTGAACCAAGCAAATCCCTCAATGACTCTCGGGGGTCAATAAACAAAAATTCTTGTGTGATTTGTGTTTCATAGCTGCTTTCTAACATTCATTTCTTGAACTTGATGCCTTAATGAAACTCGGATGATCATAATTAATCATTTTTTTCTAGTTGAAGTCCAAAAAGGTAACAAGAATTCTGGTTACAAATTTAAATGAGAAGGATTCTGATGCAATTTATGTTTTGCAGGAAAATTGTGAAGAAGAAAAAGACAAAGATGGACAAGAAGACATTGGGATGAACAGACTGAATAGAAGATTTCTATTATCTTTATTTTTTTCTTGTCATATTCATATTTGCTTTGTATTTTCAGGGTGTAATAAAGAGTTGTATATGTAATGGTGTTCAATTGTCAGATCTTCAAATCTAAGAACAGGGTGCAAAGCTTAAAAGCTGGACATGTCATGTGTTTTAAATATGTTGTATGTAGTGGCAGCTGGTGATAAATTTATTAGGTTGGGCTCTTCGTCATCATTGAATTTCAGCCAATGGCGCCCTCTATTGGCCATCCGCCAGGTTATCGGGAATAGTTTTATAGCTACTGCAGCATTATGGGTCCTCTTATCAGGTGTCTGTCACAGCAAAATCATTTTGAATGAGTGAAATTTTTCAGCTGTTTGATGATTCTCTTCCCCAAATGTTTTTTTCATCGCCTTCTTAATGCAAATGTCATCCATAACTGGTTGTTCATAATATATGTCATGACAGATGTAGGAAAAATCAGACTTTTTGTTACAAGACTGTAGAGGAAATGAAAAGGCAAAGATTTTTAAATTAGAAAAACTTCCTCAGGTATGAACTTTGAAAATGATGGGCGAATTGTGGATCACACACCATTGAAAGCTTTGATGACATGTCCACTTTGTGGTGGGAGCCTGCTTAGTTGTTAACGGCAAGCGTTTTGCTGGTAGTGATGTTCTCCTGAGAACAATTTTCTAAAGAATCCGTTCAAGCAGAGGATAATGACGGCAGTGACAGGTCAGATTGTTTTTTTGAGCAACACTGTGTCCAGGAGAGGAGCAGCCCTGCTGTCATCCAGCAGAGGTCAGGCCCATATGAACTGATGAAGGTGCAATCACAGTGAAATATTGCAGTGTTTACACTTGCAGACCATCTCTCTGGTGACACTCTCTCTTTCTTCTGGGCTTTGCCCACCACTGCCGTCTCCATCACCTTACTGCGTAGGTTCAGTGGAGGTCTTCCTTTGTCCATCGCAGCAAAAGATGGGGTCTGCTCCTTGTCAGCAGAGGCCACCTCCACTGAGGAGTTTTCAGGGTTTGAAAAGCCATGGGGAAAAAATAATCATGTAACAACTCTATAAAGCATCACTGTGCGGAGAGACCTGAAGGCATCTGCAAATCTACTAAAAGTATCTGATCAAATTTACTGTCAATAAAATACTCTGTATCTGCCTAAAAGTATGTTCAGTGCAAATATTTTGTATGTTGGGGAGTTTTTCTTCCAATATACAGGAGCAAAGCTAATTGATACTTACAAACAGACATGAATATAAAAGAAAGTGCTAGTTTTGTTTGCCTCACAGTGAAAATATATTGGTTGTATTTTGCACCAGTGCCTTCCAGAATTGAGTTTGCATGTTGTCTTTGTACATTATAGTGCAGCAATTGCAAGTGCATTGTGGTTAGACAAGCAAACCAGCAGGTTTGAATATCAGTGTGGTTCCCTCAGCTGAATATTTTTCCTTACTGGCTCCACTGTTCCTTACTATGCATAGTTATGATTAACTGTGAATAGGATTGATTCAATTCAGATCGTTTCCCAAAGAAATGGATGGGAATCCTGTGCAGGGTGTACTCTGCCTTTCTCCAACAACTAGCTATGCTTCAGCTTCCACATCCCCAACATGGATGAAACTGGTATATAAGAGCAGGCAGTGGAGAATGGTGTGTGTGTGTGTGTGTGTCCTGGGGTAATAATTAAAATAAATATTTGGATATAGAGAGTAAGAGAAACCATGAATTTAAAAATGAAAGAACAAGGGACATTTTTCTGACAGTAAAAATTTACTTTTGTCAATCTATATATAGTATAGTATAAACAATCAAGGATAAAATGAGTTAAACATGATTTTATTAAATAAATTGTAATGAATAATTAAAAGTTGTCATTGTGCTAACTGGAAAAACTCTCTACAGCCTTTCATATGAAATAATCGTGAATAAAATCGTTTACTCTGCAAAAAAAAAAACCCGAATCTCTAAATTTGAAATATGAAACATTTTACCATTCTCGGAATCCTGAACTATCGCGATACATTCACCTCGAAATCTCGCCCATGCTTGACACTGCGGGAAACCCCGTTCCTTCTTCCTTTCTCAACATGGCACCGAAGGTGAAGAAGGAAGGTCCGTTGGTCCGATCATTTTTAATCAATGAATCCTATAGTTAGCGCATGTTTTATACAATGTATGTTTTCAATATAGTGATATGGACTTGTTATATTTCACCTTACATCGTTATATTGTTGTCAGCAGTGTAAATAAGTAGCTAAGGCTTCTCGCTTGGCCCCGGCATGTATGTTGAAACGTGATGCTAGCTAAGCTAATGTTGACGCTGTATAACAAAACGTGGTCTTTTCATGGAGGTTATTATCCTCGAATTATAGTTCACTACATGTATCACGACTAAGGTAAAGTTACGACTCGGATGAATTGAGTTTGTAGCTTTTTAATGTCAAACTGTTATTAGAACACGTTGCGAGTTAGCATGTGTTGCTACGCCGCAGATTGGTAGCGTTGCTTCTACTGTGAAGTGTTCGAATTCCCTCGTGTCACGTATAAATTACAACTGTTGTAAACTTCCATATGCTTATGGCTTTATAATAATCGCTCTGGCCTCGGGACCTAAATATATTCAATTCATAAATGGCATGGGCAGAGTGTGGGGTTGCGAGGACCAAATATTAGGGAGTGGGTATGGATGTGACTTTTGGAACCACACACAAAGATTTCATACTAGAGAAATTAAGACTTGATTCTGAAATGCCAAGTTTTTCTCCAGGCAGACATTTATCGGGTGTACGTCAATGCTGGAGTGAGGGTTTATTAATGCTTATTTAATATAGAAATCCAGGTTTTCTTAATGGTGCAAATGAAAAACTTCCTTTTATTAATGTTTTCAATAATTCACCGTAGCAACCTAGCCTTTAAATACTATAATTAGTATTACACACTGCAGGAGTTTTCCAATAGCCTTGTGATGTGACTCATTTCTAATTTCTTTCTGTCTTAGCTGTCCCTGCCAAGACTGAGGCCAAGTCAAAGGCCCTGAAGGCCAAGAAGGCTGTGCTCAAAGGTGTACACAGCCAGAGGAAGAAGAAGATCAGGACTTCTCCCACCTTCCGTCGCCCGAAAACCCTCCGTCTCCGCAGACAGCCCAAATATCCTCGCAAGAGTGCTCCTCGCAGGAACAAGTGAGTTACCGTGAATGTGTATTGAAATGTTTAAAACCTGGTGCACATGATGGTTATATGCGATCAAAGTATGAAAAAGCATGAGTCCAATTTTACAAACTACTGATGCACCCAGATTGTTCTTGAATAATAGCTTGAGTTGATGTCCAGTGAGATTTTTTTACTGAGCTCTGTAAGTCTGATTTGTTTTTCTTTTATGTTCCCCTAGGCTGGATCACTATGCCATCATCAAGTTCCCCTTGACAACAGAGTCTGCAATGAAGAAGATTGAAGACAACAACACACTCGTGTTCATCGTGGATGTCAAGGCAAACAAACATCAGATCAAACACGCAGTCAAGAAACTTTATGACATTGACGTCGCCAAAGTCAACACCCTCATCAGGTAAAGATATCACTTTGGATCTTTTCAGTATTGTCTTCTTAAGATCCACTTATGTCAGTTTACCATTATACTATTCTTGACTGTTAAATGTGAGACTAGTCTGGGATGGGGCATAGTGTCCCCATTGTGGGTGTTTGTCAAACATCTCTGGGAATTTTTCATCCAACTCTACTAACGTTGATAACTTCTTGTCTCAACTCCCTTTCAGGCCTGACGGTGAGAAGAAGGCGTATGTACGTCTCGCACCAGATTATGATGCGTTGGATGTTGCAAACAAGGTGAGGATTCATTGATCCAGGAACTTGTGTTGAGCTTTTCAGTTCTGTGCACATGATGTAAATTAATTTGGTCTGAATGTCTGATGCATTTCAAAGGAACCACTGATGCCAGAAACACTCGTTAGAATAATCTTTCCTGTGTGGATGAACATAATCTAATTGGTACTCTTCTTTTACAGATTGGCATCATCTAAACTGGCTGGGGTGACTTGTGGATGAATAAATATTTGTATAAACAAGTTTTAATTGTCCTTGAATTTTTGACGTGTTGTTGCACAGAACTATTGCAATGATTGTTTAATGGTTTTTAAATGTATGAAAGCCTTTCTGGAAGGTACAAACATTTCAGAATTTTCTGATTCAGGCATGTACTTAATCACATGATTTGGACTGGATTTCTTTTACATACATCTTCAGTATTCTGGCACACTGTTTAAGGGCTACTAGATGAGACAACTCCAGTTATAGGTTACTGCTTAAACAAGATTGTATTGTATGAAAGACTAGGTCATTTGTGTTGGGCTTAATTTAGAATTTCACCTCATTAATTCTAAGACATGTCATCAGATCCATTTACACCACAGGATAATGTCCAGGATCCAATACCATGACAGCATTACTATTCAGAAAAAAGCAACTTTCCCACAAAAAACATTTCAGCTGTTCATTGTCATTTTAATTTGATTGGTGTTACAATATCAGAAAAGGTCAATATGGCTTTCTGAATAGAACAAAAAAAAAGCCATTCCCCAAATTAATGGCTGATGGGCCACCATGTTGGATTCATACCATATTTCCATTAAATGCAACATGACTATAATCCATTTTTCTAAGTAAAATCACTGCAGTCTTAATCAGAAAACATACAAATAAGCCTCATTGGATTTTATACAGAACTCTATTGATTATCTGATCAGATTTGGCCGTCGAGGGTTTCATCCAATTATGCATGAAATACTTGGAGGCTTGAGGCAACAGAAGCCCTTAAAATAAAAACTTATCTAATACCAGTAAAGAAGTGTACACCTTCCCACATTAGTTAAATATATTGCTTACATTCAGTCACATTGTGACACAAAACTGGCACAAGTTTCAACCCTGTTATGAGAGGAAGGTTCGAACTGTGCCTTTAACAAGGCCTCTGCATATTGGGCACTTTCGTAGTGATGGCGCGCACTCTTTGCACACCACCAGGTGTCCACACGGGATGAAGACGATGTTGACCTCTTTGTCCATGCACACCTTGCAGGTTCGCTCCTCCTGCAGGCGACGCAGCTGCTCTTCCATCGGGAGGTCTGCAAAGGAAGAAAAAATAAATCTAAATTACAATGCAGTTCTTATGAAAACCATGTTAATGGAGTTAATGTATTAAGTTCCTCCTCCATCTAAAATACATCAAAAGCACATTAAGACGTTTTGTTCATACAGTTGTTTAGTAAGGTGATAATACAGACGGCTGCTCTCAAGTTGAAATTTACTTCCTTTACATGTTCCCACACAGAATGGCACAATAAGTAACATTTACAACAAGTCCAACTTGTATTAACTCATGCCGGTTACATGACTATGAACCTCTAGAATCCAGGAAGCAAAAACATGACCACCATTAAGAAAAGAAAGCTGATTAAAAGTTAAAATCTTGATCAGTCAGTCAGGCACAGTTTGTTCTGCCTGAGGCTCAGGAGTGTCCTCATACCTGAAAGATCTTGACTTGGTGATGCAGCTTCGTTTGACTGTGCTGAAAGTGTGAAAGAAACATGCACTTAGCTCAGGATCTGGTGAATGTACAATGGAAATAAGAATCTGCATGTGGGTACAGTTTGATCACAGTGCTTTTGGCGTCCATGACTAAACAGGCTCATCTGAGTACACACAAGTCTTCGACCCCCAAAAATATGATGTCAAGGTATTGAGTATGTCAAAACTAACCAACATAAAAGGACAAACAGTGGTTTCTTTATTTGATAATTAGAAAAAAAAGTAAATACCCATGAGATCTCTGAGCAGGTGGACGTCATTTTTCTGGATCCAGTTGCGGAAGACCTCGGCAGCAGCGTTTCCTTTGGTGAGGACGAGCTCGATCAGCCGGGCCGTCTGCTGCTGGGCCGACGTCTGAGCCTGAAGACCACTGAACTCCTCGGCAGCTGAATGTCAACAAGGAACAAACATTCAAAAACTAGAAGATACAGAATCCATTTCAGGGTTGCTTTTCATGTGGATGGATACCGTTATGACAGGATATCATCAGTAAAATAAGCAATCTAGGGATGACAAAAACTTTGAAACATAGTTGACTCACAAGCCTGTGCTACATCTGTAAAGCTTCAGAATTTTCTCAAGTAATGAAGAAACTAAATTCTTTCAACATAGGTACGATTTGCCAAACACCCTGGAAAGAAGTTGAACTTACATAAGACGTTTTGCTCTCTCAGATGGTCCAAGACCGGTTCAACGCTCTTCAGACGCTGGGTCAATGCGGCCTGGTGCCTCTTCACAAAGGTGAAGCCATCTGAAGACGAAAAAAATTAATCAACAGGAAGTTCTTGTTTACTGACATAATATTATCTGATGATCTCTCAGCACTGTGGTGTGGATGTAGATCAGTGTATGATGAGCACACCTGATGCCATCGCCTCTGCCATCATCTCCCGCTCCTCTTCACGTTTCTGGTCCTCGGCACTCAGCAGGTCTGACACCAGCTCCTGGACCGTCCTGTAGTTCTCTCCACTGGTCAGGATCTTGCTCTGGACCGTCTGCTTGACCAGACTGCGCTCGAAGCCCATCTCTAATGCAGACTTGATCACCGGGGTGTTCATCATGACGGCGTCTTCCGAGCGCTCCTCTCCCGGAGCGAGATGAACCACTGAGGTGGAGAGAGCGCAGAAACAACACGTCAGAGTTTGGAACCTCACACTTCAGACTTAGACGTTATAAACCGCTTTGTACGTGAATTTTGCAACGTATTCTGACAAATCTTAACAAAGATGCAGAACCGCAGTATATTGTGATATGACGGAGGGATCTTACGTTCCATATTTATAATACTTTGTTTGACTCGGACTCACCAGGTGGATCCACAAACTCTCTGGAGCTGCTGTCACCGTTTGTTAAAAGCTTCAGAGGTGAAAAACAAAACAGTTTAAATCAACTAATTCTAAACCAGATGCCACAAAACAATCAGGAACTTTGGCTTTCTACCAACCTGCTCAAAGAGGCGAGGGAAGCGAGCCTGGATCTGGTGAACAAAGTCTTGTCCCTTCTCCTGCAGCAAATACTCACACCTGCAATCCCACAAAAAAAAAAACAAAAAAAAGTCAGCAAATGTTTATAAACCAAGTCATTTGACAGAAATTCAAATAATACCAAGACAGATTTTTAAAACAGCATTTACCGAGGGAACCATTTAGCATGTTCGACCCACGGATCATCTCCAGACTCCCAACATCGCAGACCTCCATCGCAGCAGAAACACTTCACATCGTCATTGCGACCTGCAGGTGAAACAAAGTACTTTCAGTGTCTTTGAGCTTTGAGGGAGAAAATGTGGTCACTTTGATCAAGATGACAACATGAAACTGACTGCTTGCTTTTCTCTGACTAATATGCAACTTCCCTTTTTGCTTAAAATCTGAAAGTTGATCACACTGTGTGCAGCACTTAAGCTTTGGTTTCATTACATTTTGTTGACAAACTGATTTCTATCGTCGTGGTTCATGAAAGAGATTTCTTGTTCAAATGAAGAGAAACTTGACAAATTCCGAAATAATTCCCATCTGCTGTGGAAACCCCCCAAAAACACAAAGAGGGGAAACCTCCTACAGCTGATAAAACAAAAGTCAAAATGGAGGTGATTTCCATCACAGATTATTGAATGAGTCACATCTCAGTGCATAGTTAGCTGAAATGATGTTTAATCACTCAGATTGAAAACAACTTTTCTGTGAAGCAACCTGAAGTACCGCTGCGTCTCTTTGATTCTGTCCATACCGACATAGTAGAATCCGGCTTTGGCCAGCTGGTCCGGCCGCACAGGGATACGAGACGGCCAGTTGACAAATGTGAGCAGCCTCTCGTCGCTCTGCTGCATGGAGGGATTTGACACATTACTGAGGGCGGCGGCTCCAGATGACAGCTGCGAGGTCGCCGCCAGAGAGGCAGTTGCCGCAGCTCCGGCTAGCGACACGTTGTCGGCTCGGTCGCCCCGGACAAAGCGGCAGTTTGGATAATGCCTCTGGTGCTCGGATACGGCTCGGTCGCCTGGTTCCCAGTTACTCAACTGTAAAGAAGAACGCAAACCTTTGTCAAGAATCTGGAAGACTTTCCTTTCACGAATGAACGAACCCATCCACTTCTTTTTCTAATAAATGATCTCAATCAACATGCTGCTTTAAGTAGGATAAAATTATAACACAACACTGATGTGTGCCGGAAAACACACCTGCCCTCCACAGCTGAAGCACGCCACGCGGTCGCCCTGGCCCAGGTAGTAGAAACCCGCCTTGGCGAGCTCTGAAGGAGTGATGATGGAGAGCGTCCAGGAGTGGAAGGAATCCAGTCTGTCCTGCTCCCTGCGCATGCTGGGGTTGTGGCATGTCGGCCTCTGGTGGGACATGTCCTCGACACCGCGTGAGCTCAGGGGGCTGGAGGGAGGCGGGGCAGAGAAGGCCATATTCAGGTAGCCCACTGGGTCTTCACCCTGGCTCACTGACGGGTTGGGAGCCGCCGGACCTGGACCAGAAAGCTGGAAGACAAATGGAGGCCAAAGGTTAAGAATCTACACAGGTGAGCTTAACGCACTACAGAGCTAAAAGCTTGTTTTCTTACTGGTATAGCCGGAGCGATGCGAAGCGGGGAGAAGGCCGAGTGAGAGGAAGAGAGCAGGTTGGCTGTAGAAGGGAGGCTCTGGATGAAGGAGCAGGAGGGAGAGAGCTGTCTGTGTTTCTCAGTTGGACAATCTCCGGCCTGCCAGCCCTCTGCTGTCACGTTACACCTGAAGCACTGCACACGGTCGCCCACGCCAGTGTAGAACCAACCTGCCCTCGCCAGACTTCGCTCTGTCACCACAGAGGCAGGAAAACGAGCAAAGGTAGAGATGCGGAAGAGCTCTGGAAGATTAAAAAAAAAAGAAAAGAAAACATCACAAATAAGTCTGGCACCACCGGACTTTTGGCAAAATTCTAAATAAATGAGGATTTGTACCTGAGGAGTTGTCATACTGTAGATCAGGTGGAGGCCCATTTCGGCACAGTCCCATCAGAAATTGGTTGTTTTTGAGTTGAACAAGAGTTTCCATTTTTTTTTTAAATTTTGGTTATCTCAAGCAAAAGAGAAGTCCGTCAAAGGGAGAGGGGTTTGAGAAAAGCCAAGGTCTTGTTCACTCATACAGACACTCAGTCACCCAAAAATGAAAAGAAGACAGAAATAAAAGAGCAGAAGAAGAGGAAGGTTCCCTCCGATGAAGTCTGTGGAAAAGAAAGTGATTGTCTTTATCTCATGCTGAGGCCTTCTGGCTGCAACTCTTCCTGTCCAACCTGCGGCTCCAGGTCTTCTCTTCACAGTTAAAAGTGAGACCTGCTTACTACAACCGCAATTTAGTGGTTGTCCTGTGAGCCGCCGATCACATGAGATGCAAACTCGCTGGGGCTCTGGGTCTGTCTGACCTGTCAGAGATGCAATGTTTCTAAATGTCTTTTGATCATGAAAAAAACCCCCAAAAAACCCAGTACTCACTAACACCTTAACTTTCACTTTAGGAAAGACCTACAGTTTTTATTATGACAGAATGCCTCTCTTCCACTGTTCAATGCCTTTTTCTTACTATTTTTTAAACCTATAAAACACTACTTTCTGCACTAAAATAATGTTCAACATATACTCAAGAGGGTGTTATTTCAACTCTGCTTTTATGCAGTTGAAGGTAATCCAGGGTATGCATTCAAATAATATTCTATGATAAACAGGCGGATCAAAGGTACACAGAGTGAGGAACATAAGAATTTCAACACCTAACAATTTTGCAAGTTCTCCTGCTTAGAAATTATGAAGAGGCCTGAAATTTAAATCGTAGATGCATTTCCACTATGAGAGACAAAATAAAAAAATCAGGAAATCACACTGCACATAAGTATTTGAATGCCTGACAAAATCAGTGTTAATGTCTGGTAGAGAAGCCTTTGCTTGCATTTACAAATGTTTCCTGGAGTTCTTGACTAGAGTTGCACACACTGCAACAGGGATTTTGGTCCATTCTTCCGCGCAGCTCTTCTCTAGATCTGTCAGGTTTTGGGGCTGTCACTGAGCAACACAGAGTTTCAGCTCCCTCCAAAGATTTTCTATCGAATTTAGGTCTGGAGACTGGCTAGGCCACTCCAGAACCTTGACATGCTTCTTACGGAGGCACTCCTTGGATATCCTGGCTGCGTGCTTCCACTCATTATCATGTTGGAAGACCCAGCCACGACCCTTCTTCAATGCTCTGACTGAGGGAAGGAGGAAATCCGAGCACGACTGCCAGTCATCTTCAGCTTCTTCCATTTTCTAACAATTGCTACAGCAGTTGATGAATTGCCACCAAGCTGCTTTTTATTTGCCCCCTAGCCCTTTCCAGACTTGTGGAGGAAAACAATTTTGTCTCTGGTGTCTTTTGACAGCTCTTTGGTCTTGCCCATGGTAGTAGTTGGAGTCTGACTGACTGTGTGGTGGACAGGTGTCTTTAACTTGCTCAAACAGGTGCTAGAGGAGTAGAGGTGGACTTTTTAAGGGCAGAGTAACATGTGCCAGAGCCAGAATTCTTGCTGATGGGCAGGTGTTCAAATACTTATGTGCAGCATTAAAATACAAATAAATTATTTAAAAATCATACAATGTAACTTCCAGAGTTTTTTTTTTAATCTTCTGTGTCTCACAGTGGAAATGGATGTAAATTTCAGACCCCTTCATAATTTCCAAGTGGGAGAATTTGCAAAATCGCAAGGTGTTCAAATACTTATGTTCCTCACTATACATGCAAACACACACACATACAGACCAAGGAATGTGTGTTCTCAAACCCCTCCCCCCATGGTGGACGTCCCTTTTTAAGGTGTTTTAAGCCTCCATATTTCAATAGTAAAATCCCTATAAAAAAAAAAAGTTTAAGGTATTGTAGTTAATGTCTCTGTGCACCTGGCCAACCTGCAGAGAAAACAAAAAAGACAATTCTATAATGTTGACTATGCATGGGGATAGGGAAATAGCATTAAACGGTGCTTAAGAGATGTAGAAAGACCCCAAAATACAACTACATACTGTACACTAAACAACATATGACACAGAAATCACAGTATGTTAACAACTAAACAGAAATACATTGGGCACCCATGTCTCTTGAATAAGATCGGACTGTAAAGGACACATTAGAACACCTATAAATCGAATTATCAGAGACGACTGAATCTTATTATGGCCCTTGGTATTCATAATGTCATGTCTTCACACCGCAGCTCTAATCACATCTTGAAATTCTGAGTCTATTGTTTGCAGAAAAGACGCACTCTACAGCACATCCAGCTCTGAATCCGGCGATTAAATATTAGATGGTTCTAAACATTTATTAACAGTCCATTCTCTCACTATATTAGTCATAATAACATGTTTATCAGTATAAAAACATAGTGTTTACTGTCATGACCTCACAGCTAGTAGCTACATTATTACCAAACATTTTAGCTGTTTGTGTTTACGTCTGCTAACAACCGTCTGTCGCACAGCATTCCACGCCAATGGCATAATTTTATACTCGTCTATACAGTTCAAGTTACTTAAACACACAATTCAGAGACCAGCTTCTGAGCGATTAAAAAACCTTTTAAATCTCTCCGCGGCTGTTAGCGTGCTAATGTATGCTAATGCTAACAGCAGCGCGTTACAGCTCGTGAAGCTGTGCAGCTGTAACTAGAAAGTAAAAAAATAAAAACCTTCAACTATGAGTAACGCAACGAAAAGACAGGAAACCTTTGAATCGGAGTAATTATGTCTGCTGTCTGTGACAGTCACTCACCCCGTGTCGTTTCGCCACACTTCGTGTCGACTCAACGGAAAGTCCCGAAGCTTCGTCACGGCCGCCGCCTTCCTGCTGCCCGTGGCTGTGGGACAGAAACGAAAACTGAAATAAAACACACCAAAACGATTGAGATGTGTAGAAATCCCCACAGCAAAACACATTATCTCACCCTCACATACTCTCCAACAGTTTACGGATTTATAACAGCACCTAAAGGTCGACTCTAATTTAAATAATTGACTACCGCAAAACAAATATTAATTTATTAGAAATTGTGTTTTTAAAAATACGGTAATATCTCGGTTTTGTTGTGTTTTTAAAAATACGGTAATATCTCGGTTTTCTATTTTAGAATATTTAAAACAACATTATTGACCTGCAAAAGTATATAAAGTGCTTATATGAAAAGGAAAAACGTAATTTCATTTTACCAGATTGTGATCTTTTGTAACACTAATTATCACAAGAAACTATTAAGAACAACTCCAACAAAGTCATGTCACTGTTATTCACGTTCATTAAAAAAGAAACGTAGAGAAATTGAAAGAGATACTTACGGAGATGATTGACTGGAGGACGGATGTTCATTGAGTCAGTGAACGCAACATGAGAAGGCAGCACTTTAGAACTCCGCCTCAAAACTTTCCACTGCATGACGTCATGTCGAACGCTGGGAAACGTGCCTTTCCCCTTAACATGAAATACCCTACGTTTTGTTATTTATCACCTGAAAACACCTCAACGCCACAAAGCATTACTAGAAATACTTTAGGTTTTCTTTTCATTACTAGACTCAGTCAAACGAAGCAAAACATGATGGCTGATCACCGCAAAGGAGGGATATTCCCAGAAATGATCACACCTTTGACTTTAAGTCACAAAATGTTAAAAATGGTTAATGTGCACGTGATATGCTATTTTAATGATTGTTTATTGTCAACTTTGTCACAAGTCCTAAAGAAATGCATAAGAAGTTATGTCTTTTATTGATTTGCTATGACCATGTTTGGCATAAAAGTTATTTTTCTAGTATTTCACAACATATCATGAACACTATAGTGTTCTGCCATTTGTTTTCACAAAGTTTTTAGTATT
>OMNM01007803.1:10011-28175 GCA_900302745.1 Parablennius parvicornis
AAAGGCATTGTGAGCCAAAGCACGTGAAATTAAAATGCCATGTTGGGGGTGCTTTTCTACTTAAGCCTGGGAAAGGAAACCGCAAGTTATGCATGTAGTCTCAAGACCAAACCAAACAAAGACCCAAATGAAATTTGCAAGGAAGAAAAATACAATTCGGAAAAGTTGTCAAGTGCAGATGCTGAATGCATAAATCTGTTAGAAGCAACTTTTTTTTCAAAACTACATTTGGTTTAAATGGCTGACTAAATCTCAAATATTGGATTATAAGGGGGCTTCGGATGTGGTTGTTGGTATAAGTTATGGAATCAATTTTACTGAGATTATCAATAGAAACAAAGAATAAGGAGGTCTAATTAAATGCGTAGTGCGTCATAAACTTAAATGTTCAACCAGAACACAGTAAATCTTTTCTTTATGATGGGCACATCCAGGTGCGCACCACTTCACTTAGGAAATGAGCGTCCCTATATCAACATTCGACCACTAATAAACCTCCCAAGTTTGAATTGGATATCTGGGCTGTAAAAGAATCACCTGCAGGTTTTTGGATCTACTTTTACCCTCATGCATCAATCAAGTCACAGTTTAGTGCTCGCGCTGGCCAGATTTTAATTTTTCTTTGAGCTTTATTAGAATTTGATTTGCCAAGATAAAGTTAAAGGCATTAATCTTGTTCTCCCCAAGCGTCTGCTCCAATAAACTCGTTAAAATAGGCCAGAATGTGTCTTTGCTCTTAAACCTCTCCAAAGTGAATTAGTGTGTAGGTATTTGATGACACAATTTTGTGCTTCATTCAAAAATTTCCTGTCGGTACTGAGCTCGAAGGCAGATGAAAACCACAACGATAATCATTTTCACAGGTACCAGGCGTGAGCCCAAAGCAACAAGACTGAAGCAGCCTTCTCCGTGTATCCAGAGGAGATCCTAATAGCTACTGTGTGAGCAAATCATCCAGGATCAACAAGAATTCATATATTTCTGCATGATTTGCCATCCAGGTAGGGTATGTCAGTTATAATAACGTATCTGTATATAGCAACCAGAAAAATATATCACACTTAAGCGCATTATCAGCGTGTTGACTTCAGGTCTGTTGGATCTTGCTCAAGCTCGGGTCATATTTCCCCAGTTGCTTCCCTTTGGATCTTGGATGTGCAGAATCCTTCTACATCTGTCAACGACAATTACCCAAAGCTTTCCCCCCAAATCGACATAACCGCCACCACCCCAGTTGCTGTGACAAACACACGCTTCCACACATTTTGTAATTGCTCTGTCCCAATGCGGCCCCGGTATAACCGAGAGCATCCGCCACACAAGTCGCAGGGCGGAAGTGCTGCAAGTCCGAGTCCTCTGGATCACACTGTTGTTTTTTGCGTCGCCTCCCGTCTTAGTACCCGCACATTTCTCAAACAAATCTCCCCAAAACTGTCTAGATTCTTGCAGCAATTAAAGCATTTCTCTCATTTCCCCTCCTCCTTTCTTCTCTGTCCTTCTGGCAACAAGTTCAACCATGTTGGTCAGATCGCCTTGGTGCTGCCGAGCCAAAGCTGACACAAGCAATCGGGGGAGACGACCATGATCTGACAAATAAAAGGAACTGAGGATTTCGGCAGGGAGGACGTCTGGGGTTCGAAGAGCAGTGAGAAACACACAGGGCGTAGTAATGTTCCTCAAGTAGTGATCGCTTTTGGCAGTTTTCAGGCCTTTTCTTCTTTAAACCCAAAGAGTCATCCCGTTCTGGACAGAGCCTCCTAAGAGAGACAGGGAGACGTTGCAGCAAAAAAAAGAAAAGAAAAAAAAGATGCATTTGTGTGGCTTGAGGGCTGTTGACTTATTGTGCTAAACATGAATACAAACTCTGTCCTGGGGTGAAAGGGTGAGAGGAAGGTGAGGAGACGAGAAGGGTGACGTTTGTTGGGGTGCTCTCTCTGAGAAAATGCTGAATCACTCAGCATGATAGCACTTTATGAAGAGACTGTGCAACATTATACAGGAATAACAGGTTTGTCCTTCACAGTTTTCAGCCTGTTTGATCTTTGTTATTTATTTGACTGCAGAGTAATTTTATCTCTATTAGCTTTGACAGGCTGGATAGAATTCAGAAAATGATCACAAATGACAGCACATTTCATAACGTGTTGGTTCTTTGTTGCCCTTGGTGTTCGGTTGGACAGTAAAATGAGGACCTCTTTCTTTGACCTTTCTCTGGATTCCTTTTTCATCCCTGTTACCAGAACAAGTTTTACACCATAATAAACAAATGTCTTTCTCAGTTTCATTTATATTTAACAATTGATCTGCCTGTTTGCAGAAAAGGTTGAAAACTGTGTGCAACTTATTCAGTACATCTTGACTACACCAAATACACCAGAAGACTATCAGACTTATCAATTAGTTGCTGAAATGTAGGATCTAGTAGCAAAAGTGTAAAATACTGTATGTCAAACTCTTCACTCTAAAACTAAAAATGCTACTGGATTAACCACCCAAATTTGAGTAATGATATCAAATAGTTTCCTGATGTGACAAAAAGAAAGCATAAAACGTATTTCCAGACATCTCAGTCTGAGGAGCAGTGGCTCCACACTGAGTAACTCTACGTAAAATAACATGTTGAGGGTTTACATTTATTGTTCTCGGGAATGTGCTAGGCATGTTCGTTAATCAGGTGCATGAACCTCTTAGGGTCTTTAATCTATGTATGCACTTGTTTACTTATTCACTACAGCTTAAACACTGCATTACCAAAGGAGATTATGGTAGCATAGTCAT
This sequence comes from Parablennius parvicornis, assembly GCA_900302745.1. NCBI lineage: Eukaryota > Metazoa > Chordata > Actinopteri > Blenniiformes > Blenniidae > Parablennius > Parablennius parvicornis. The sequence goes on from OMNM01007803.1 coordinate 12,790, forward strand.
GGTGCTGGACGGTCGAGTTATACAAGTGATATACAAGTGGCTGAAATCTGATGGAGACTCAAATTCAAGCCGCTACTCCGCAACAACGAGGTCCAATTTAGGCAACATTTCAAGTGAAAACGCACAATTTCTGTGTTTTGATTTTGATTTTGATAATGCTGTTGATTTACACAGAAACACTGAAAATGTCAGTTAGTATGTGAAGCCACCAGTTTGTGCTTGTGGTTGTTTTTGTAATGAAAGCACAAAACATACGCATAGAACGACAATATGCTATTAACATTAACAATGGCAACTACACGGACATTTGTATGGACAGACGACCAAGTTGGATTGCAATTACGATTGATTCTCAACTATAAATGTGCAAAACCAAGTCCCTAGGTAATATGGACTCATTTCACTCTGGAGGTCACCATTATCATTGCCAAAACAATAGCTCATGTGCAGAACTATTTACCACAGCCGTGGTGTGCATGCGCAGTGGCACCATTTCAGCAAAGTTACATAGTTTGAGCACCATTGTCTTGTAAACGGACTCCCAACATAATTAATTATAATGAAAATGTTCTGTTTTCAAATTAAACGTTGTGAATGGGGCCCAAGCCAAGAAAAGCCATTTGAGGTGGTTCAGGCATCTAATCAGGATGTCAACCAGTCGCCTGCATTAGATGTTTACCAGACACATCTAACTTAAAGGAGGTTGGAGTGATTATGGCCACATTTACACACAGCTGGGTATTTAAAAAAACTGGTATTTCCCCCTCTACGTTTTCAAAAACTATTTACTTTGCACCAACCTGCATAAAAACCTCGTTAAGAGTTACTATGAGGACGCCAAACCTTTAGGCAGCAGTGTAACATCATCCATTGTCATCACAGTAGCCAAACTGTAAAAACAGGTTGCACACATATGACATATGAAACTGGTCACTTTTAGCTTCTTTTCCATGTAAACAAAAGACCCAACCACATAAAAATATCACTGTTTTTTTCTATGTATAATCGGACTCAAGATCTCTCGTGACTGAACAGGGACTGAACAACATCTGCTTGATTAGACAGGCGCTAGTGTAGATGAGGAGGTGGTAGCAAGAAACTAGGAAAATTTTGAATGAGATAAAGACAAACAGAAGAAATTTGAGCTTCACTCAGAGGTGTATGAAACAATTACAACAGGCAAGTTAGATTCTGTCAATATTGTTCAGTTGATGGCTTGATGAAGAAGTGCTGACTACAGTCTGTTTATGCTACTGCGGTTCAGTGTTCCGAGCAATAGATGTGACCAGTGTTCAAATATCCTCTTAAGGCCACAACTGCTGACAATTACACCACTCTCACACGAGCATGTGCTGAAAGGTGGTTACAGTTAACAATGCTGGATTTTATTATGGCTGATTGATTCAAATAGACTAAAAAAACAAGCCCCACTATTTTATTTCTAACGAATGAATAATATGTGAACCAATGAGTGAATCAGTCATCAAACTGACCTGCAGTGGGCAGGACACGATGAGGGAGAACATTAAAGGAACATGATAAAGTAACTAGTTACTTTGGTTTATATTAGGTATTCTCAAGTGCGTAGTAACATCATTATGCCCTGCAGTGTCAAACACTAAAATATAGATGTTGCTGATGTTGCCGCACGGTGGCGCAGTGGTTAGCACTCTTGCCTCACAGCAAGAAGTCATGGATTCAACCCTTTCTGTTGTGTTTGCATGTTCTCCTTGTGTACTCCTCCGGGTACTCCGGTTTCTTTCCACAATCCAAAAATATTTTCCCTGGCCTGTTACACCTAGTAAAGACGTTGACTCTATTTCTTTTAATGTGTATCTTGACTGATGTTTTATGCTTCTTAATTTATTTTTGTATTGCATGTTTTATGTCCTTTAACTTGTTTTTATGTTTCTAATGTAGTTTTGACCTCATGTGAGCTTTTATGTATTTTATTTTTCTTCTGTACAGCACTTTAGTCAGCTGTCATTCTTAAAGTGCTTACCAAATAAAGTTGGATTGGATTGGATTGGATCATGAACATTAGCTCAGTGTTTAGCTTCCGTTAGTGTCAAATTTTAGGTTATTTCTTGTAAATGTTCCAGAGATCTTTCAAAATTAGGCAGAGGCACAAAGCAAAAGCATAATACCTCTAGTGTCTACAATGCAAATCATTCAATCATTTCTATTATTATTTTTTGCTTTGATGATTGTCGTGCGTCTGCAGAAGAATATCAGAATGTCACCTTGTCAGTGATACAGTCAGATGAAGGAGGATGCACAGAACTGATCTGTTCACAGTCAAAGCAGCAGCGTAATTAGGAAACAACCTACTTTATCACTCCAACTGAGAGACAGGGCGCAGGGAGACGAGGCATATGGCAATGGAGACAGCCAATGTTGGACTCCTCTGAATAACATTAACTGCATGTCCATTTTCATTTGTTCCCAGGTTAGGACAGCATGTCGTATGTGTGTCTGCGCCTGTGTGTGCGTGTGTATGTACTTTAGTGGGATAAGACTTAGAAAGGAGACAGAGGACAAACACACATTTCTCTGACAGTGTTGGACAATGTCATATCCATCCACATGAGAGTGTGCATACTTTGGATGCGATCCACTTATTATTTATTGCTCTACCACTACTCTCATGGCTATTTCCTATTTCCAAACATCATTACCGGGCCCAGTCTTATTTATGTAGCCAGGTGCACCAAGGGCACGGCAGGACAAATATAAAATAAATGGCGGACAAGGCCTGAGAGGTTTTGACGATGCCCAGGTCGGAAAGCCCTTAATATTCCCACCTCCGCTTCACGTCAATAAAATTATTCATAAATGGCTATTTATTTTAGGACTTTAGTGTTTGCTTTGTATTTCTTTTTTCTTCTCGTGGGAAGAACTTGAGCTCAAAAAAGTGGAAATCGTGCTGCTTTTGCTTGATCGCCAAATGTAAATTGTTTAAATGAGGTTGTTGAAGGGTCTTGTTTAATAGACCTTTGGAGGATACAGTACTGCCACATGCTAATGTTACATGTGAAAAGGGAACCGGGTGGCTGATGGCTCCTCCAGCAACTTGGGTCCTGAGAGGCATTCGTGTAAAGCCTGCTCTGAGAGAGCGAGACCTTATTGCGAGTAATTAGGGAGGGATGAAATTGAATGCGATTCCCTACAGCAGCACAGCATGCAGCGCTAATGTAACAGAGCGCCCATCAAGTCCACGCCACGAAGCCAATATGAAAAACATCTGTTTCAACATCTCCCACTTCCCAAAGCAATGCACTTGAGTGGATTGTGGCACTGCGACCTTGACGGTGTTCCGTTTTTATTCAGTGTTGGTGGCTGCGTTCGTGCCAGAGCCTCTGTTGCCTCTGAGGCAGAATTATGACTGTGGAAGTTTGTTCTTGTTCTGTTATGACTGCTAACCAGGACTGTTTTCACAGTCAGAAATGTGGTAATTCCCATTATACCATTACTGGGTGTGGGTGAGGTCCACATAATGTGGTGTTTTGTCAAATGACTGATTTTTGCTCTTTCTAAATGAATGGCTGAGCTCTAATTAGGCTGCATTCATAAAGAAATGACAAAATAATTTTTCACTTTCCACCATGGATGGAAACACACATTGAAAACAAAACAATTTATGAATTTTGACTCTCAGGTGACAAACAGTCAGCCTGCGATAACATTGCAGAACTTTTGAACAGAGTTCACTAACTGGACAAGATATTTATGTCACTCCAACACCACACAGCAAATATACACCAGAATGTGCATTATAAATGTAATATAACTGACAGAAGTAGAATATTTCAAATAGATACTGCAAGTATGAGCACACAGTGACCTAAGGAAATCTAATCCTGTTCACTTGAATGAGAGTGCCATGTTTGATGAAATGAGCTTTCAGTGTTGTGGAGACATCTCATTCAAGAGCATGACTGAAGTCTTAATGACCTTGACCTTTGCCAATTGCCCACTAAAACCTGAATAATTTATAATTAAAGATTAGCAGTCAACTTTCACACAGTCAAGATTAAATTTCAGGGTCCAAAACACAGCTTTTGTGTTAATTCTGGATAAGATTCCTAATAATACATTCTGTAAAAGATGAACCATAGGCAATATTATACACTCGATGTGTGGAAGTTGATACATTTAATTGTTTTGCTTTTCCTTTTTTGTTTTAAAGCCACGTTAACTAGATGCAACCCATGCATCAATAACATTAAATATGGTCTACATGTTACGTCATTTTGAGTAACAAGGTTTTTTTTTATTATTAGTTTCACTTTATTTATTATTTCATAATTGAAAATAGCCTAATTTGCTACAAATGTGTGGTATAAAACAGTTATTCCAAACATTTCTCCCAGCATACCACTTGATTTCCTCTCATAAAGGGTTGTGTATTCACTAAATCTCTGCAAACACAATAGTAAATTTAAACAGTGGCAGAAACATTCAAGTATGAAAGTCTAAGGCAGTGTTCTTGAGTTGTTATGGATGTCTTTGACATATGCAAGATCTATTTTTAATTATTTCACAACAGGCAATGCTTTATGCTATGATCTCTTGTGCCCCATCACACAGGTTCTGGACTTCAGGATCAGCGATCAAGAGCACAAGGACATTTTGTGGTCTGTGCCAGTCTTTAATAACCTGTGGGATGCATGTGTACCGCTGGTTTTACGACAGGATTTTCATGAACTTACTGAACAATACACAGTGAAAAAATGTGGGACTCTGCACAGCAGTAAGAATGAGGCAGGATTACAGTATACTCACCAAAAATGTGCATTCTCCTTGTGTTTCTTTTTCCAAAATCACACCATGGGCATCATAAAATGCTTTAAACACATTTTTAGAGAGTCAGCACAACCTCAAATCCTAATGTGTATTCTCTCTAAACGTTGTAATTACTCTGTCAAGCTCCATTGTTTCCATTGTACTTCCCAAGTTCTTCATCGGACCCTGACCATACGGCAGGGATGAAAAAAACAGGGCAATTACCTACAAAATCCTGCAGCAACAACTTGACATTTCAGTTCAAACCTTCATTATGAGGGTGATTCTAGAATTGGTTTACTGAAGAGTGACCTCCAGGGTGTGCAGCATGTCTTCTGAGAGCTATAAAGGTAAAAAAGGATCACTTGTCTCAGACATCAAGTCCCGCGTGAGTACTCAATTCGGTAAGTGCAAGGATGCAGGAGGACGAAATGTGACTGTCCAAAGCCCGACGATCACGTCTGTAACGAGCTTCCAGCAAGGCACATCTTCCATTACGCCCCAGCTTCAAAGCAAGTCGCCACATAGATCACCTTTAGTGCTTTTTTCTAATGCTTTATTCTCCTCGTAAACAATTCCTAATGGTAAAAGGACAGAACCATGCAGGAAAACACACACAGGAGTCCTCGCTCGGAAGTCAGGCATTTATTATGCTCAACTAACTTCCTCTGAAAGTCTTTTGTCATTTTCACATCATCCCTACATGGTTTGTTTCACTTAGAGAATACAATAAATTCTTCCCTGAATAAATTACATATGAATCAAACTCTTGTCAGGCAGCAGGAGAAACACAGTGGATAAAATGGGAGGAAACACAAGTTTGGCCTTTGGGTATTCTTACACATTCTGGTTGGGTTTTTGAAGTGCTATCTTTGATATTTTCACATGCTTCCCTTGGGCTTTGAGGCTAAGCTAACAGTCTGGACTAAACATGGTGCAGGAGGAGTCACCACGAACCCAAATATTATTTCACGGAAATCCAATATGCGGGTGCGAGTATGACAGCTAATAGGTTGGCTTTTGTCCTCGCAGTGCACCACCCACCGAGAGAAAAGACAGCTCGCCTGTAAAAATCCCACCCTCTCTTTAGGTGACCTCACAGCTCGGACCTCTGCTCAGGCCCAAGTCTCCCAGGCCCAAGTCCAATCAGCCGCGATGTAACTCACAGTCTTCCTTCTCCTTTTGAGAGTTACTGTATTGAGGAGTGGGGTGCTGAGCGTCTGTCGAACACGCCTCTAGGTGTGTCCACATTAGCGTGGGTTGCGGCCTGGCGCCTCCATTGTCCTTCATTGTTATTTCAAAACCTAAAAGAAACCTAAAAGAAAAGAAAAAAAACTTCCTATCTGGTTTCCACAGGCAAGACCATCAGCAAAAGCTGTGTGCGTTCTGGTGCTTTCATGCAGGTCCCACTGATTTCGAGAAGTTTTCACACAGGCCGCACGAAGATAGACTTTTTTTTTTTTTTGCTGCGTCACAGCCCTTTACCAGCCATAATTACAATGTCAGTCTGTTTTAAAAAGAGGTCTTACGGGAATACGAGGGCCCCATTACTGAATCAAGACCATGCGCTCAAGGGCCAGGGGGGGTCATAAAACACTCATCTATGACCAGCAGTAAAATAGGCAACAGAGCAAAGCGGAGGGGAAAAAAACGACACCCCAACGGCATCACATTCAGTGCAATAATAATCACACCCTCCTTTTTGCTTTTATTGCATAGAGGGTTGATTGATTCATTGCTATGAGGAGAGGACACATGGAAATATACCTGTCACAGTGCTTGTGACCATGGCAGCACAGTTTCCAAGCGTCAGCCTCCGTCATGGTGCCAGATGTGTGTTCTTGCTTGAGAAACATGGGAGTTCGCGGCGAGAGTCGCTGCGCAACATTGGAGGCGCAGGTCAGATTCACTAAATGAAATGTTGTTTGCGTTGTAACTGTTACCTTTGTATTACGTTTAACCCACAGGGGCATAAGCCAACATTTATTTTATCAATCAATGATAGATGCTTTGCTACTTTTGCTTTTATCTAGCTTTAGATCTGGAAAATATAAAATGTAATGGTTTCATTTGTGTATTTCTACAGTTTACAACGCATTTTATTGGTCAGGGCATCATACAACCAATGTACAGCATGAGAGAGAATTGCAAACATGTTGTTCCAACTCTTAATAAAGTAAGGAAAATTTATTTTGAAATGCCGGTTCAAGTCTTTTGGAGGTACACGGTTGGATGAGAAGTTCATATGGACAGTATCGGGGTCACCGTAGTAATGCATATTGTTGCTTATTGATGTTAATGTGATTTGTCCCATTATCGTTTTTAATTAACTCATCTTATGAGATTGCAGAATAATTTCAGTTCAACTTTTTGTATCAGTACAAAATGATTTTATTTTCATGCAAACATATATTCATGTTTTGCTCTCTGATGGAAAAATAGACGACAACTGAATATAGAGCAACGCTCTAGTGTTTTTTTCTAATCAAAATACAAGTGATTGTTGGGCAGTGTTTAAACTTATTCATGAAGTTTACTGTTCAATTTCAGAGTGGTGTCGTCTTTGCCATTTACAGCGTGAATGCAATGATCCATATTCTTTCAACATGAGTATCAATTCTATTTAAAAACAAGGCCACCAAAAAACACAAACAGACCAACAACCAGAGCACATAGAAGATGCCAATATATCAAAGCCACCAGGTGAAGATAATCTCACACTCAGGCCATGTTTGCATGTACCCGGAGATTCAAAAAAAAACGGTGATGTTTCTTTGTGTTTGGGCTGCGCATTCACACAAAAACACCACTACGACTCACCACAAACGATGATTCCTGAAAACTCAGGCTACATTTAAGATCTGGATAAACTCTATGTCTCTAGTTGCATCTAAAAGGGGGCAGGTGGATATTTACGTTTTTTTCTGGATTCATATTGGCCATCACACCTTCATGATTCTCGCTACACTGCCCCGTACAGGTTTGGCTGCTCATAGTACCTCTGAACCAGTTGTATATGCGGGACCATGTCAATGAAAATTTTTTTCTGTAAATGTAGAGGGGGAAATATCTGTTTTTGTGAAAACCCACGTGTAAACGTGGCCTAACAAAGCAACGACACGTGAACCATGAAGGCTTAAATGTTTAAGACGAAAATCACGCTGACAACAATCTATACCACATGCACATAAACTAACTGCTACTGTAAGAAATTCCCTTGATTGAGTCACTCACCATTTTTATAAAAGTTAAGGGGGGAAAAAATCAATTAAAGTTTGAAAGTCTGTTCTTCCTACTCCTTTTCATTCAGGCAAATGTGGATTGAATGGATTGTGTTGTTTCTTTTGCATTTGCTCACATTATCAAATAAATCAATTTTTTTCTGTTTTTGTTGAATAAATAAATAGATAAGTACATATATAAACAAAGTCTGAATGGTTTCTCAAAACCCAGACAGTCAATGGAGCTGTAGATGTTTTTTTTGTTTGTTTTTTTTTAAAGGGAGAACGAGGTCAGAACTCTACATTTAGTCATATTGTTTGTATATAACATAAGTATCTCTAAGAAACAGTTTTTATCACAAATATTTGATCTGAAAATTGAGAGTTAGAACAAAAGAGTAAAAAATGCAAACGTATTCCAAGTTTTAGAGTTACTTTTTCTGGTCTGAACTCAAATGACAAGAAAAACACTTGCGCTTGACAGTTGGCAGGCATTTGGGATGTGCCCTTTATTCTTCAGTCTTTCATTCTGTGATTAATGTTAAATATTATTTACACCAGCATTAAGTTACATTACAATAAATGTTTACGAATGAAACCTATTTTGAGGTCAGATTTCCAACATAAGGGTAAAAGGAAAAAACAAAAAGTATAGGACACTAAACCTTGATGGCAGTGATTTTGAATAAAACAAAAACAACTTTATTCTTGTTTTTTTTGTAAGTATCTTATTACTAAAACCACTTATCATGGAAGCCCCCTTGTTATGAGTTGTGAATGTAACCTGGGTCAATGCAGTTAAAGGCAAAAGTACACAGCCGTCCACTTCCCCAACCACAATAGCCTTACTTTCCGCCGTGCTATTCCTATGTCAAACCACTGCCCGTTCCTCGTCATATCTTCTTCATGTAATCTTTTTGTGGTGGGAAAATGTATTTCTTTCTTGCATCCTTCAAGATGTACTCTTTCCGCTAAATATCAGGACACCGCACTCGTAGGTTTGTCACAGGAGTTAAGGCTCATTTGAAAGGAAAACAAATATCTGTCAAATGAGTGCGTTTGATGCTTTTGAAGCGGTCCAAAATAGGCAAATACAGACTTTGGGATTTTCCTGATAATATAACAACAGTCTGGGTTAATACATTATGTAACGTTTATACAGTCTGAGGTAGATACTGCATAGCAAATTGCTTCCTTGTCAATCATTTGGAGGACAGGATAACCACATGGAATTGTATGTGAAAACAAGCTTTTTCATATGATTGAAACTGATGGGCTTGGTGGTACAACTTTGTCTCCATTCACGTCATTTTTAATCATAAAACATTCTGTGCGGTTTCACAATAAGCCTCATCGTTTGTAGCACTAAAGCAGTAAGACTGGACAAAAAGTAACAGTCAATAGCAATGAAACTCACCGAAGACTTCAAATTGACAAGTCGAATATGTAATTTTGATTGTTCGATCTGATAGAACATTGCATTTAAATGAAATAATGATAGTTAATGCAGAAGTCATTGCTTATTGAAACATAATATTCTGAGAACTTTATGAAGTGCAAACTTCTGCACAATGTTAAAATCATAAAACTCTGTGGGTTCGCCAAGATGGCTGTCGATAGCCATATTTCCCCCTCGGTCAGAATAAACATGCCTTCAACACAAGCGTATCGGACAAAGATTTGATCAGAGGCAAAAACAAGTGGCAAACGCCACATGGAATGCACTGAAACGTCTAACCTCGTGTGATCTTTGGTTCACACGAAAACATCTCAGAGAACATTTAATGCCCCGATCGAGGCGAGAGCCCAGAGGGCCTGAACCAATAAAAGCCGGTGGAAAATATCCAAATTTTCTGGACTATTGTAGAAGTGCTTGGCTCAGTTTGCTCCCCTCCATCTGAGCGAAGGTTTGGGCTGGACGCCTGTCTTCTGTCTTGAACGGGGGCCATGGGAGCAGGCCGCAGCTGAAAAACAGGTCAATACTGACTGTTAATGCCACGATTGGATGGTTTGTGGTCTGACCATTTGGGAGATGGAACAAAATAACATTTTACTGGGGTTCATAAACCTCTGGTGGATGTTCAAGTAGCTCCTCAATAAATCCCAAAGTGATGAAGGCAGAACGTTAAAGTTGAAGCGACGAGAAAGACAAAATGTATAGAAATGCAAGGACTTTAGATGAGTCTCATGGACAGGCTGGAGAATTAAAGTGTAACGATGCTGGTGTTATACACACCATATAAAAAGGCTGTAAAGATTGATGAGTGGTGGATTATTATCACTTAAAGGGCATACAGCGTGTTATGATGCAGACTGAACGGAAGTAAAACCAATATAAAGACGATTGCCTTGAACTTCCCTCAGCCTCTTCAGCAAACATCTATTGGTAATATACTACCGGTCAAAAAGAACACTCCAATTTTTTTCCTTATTTCTTTATTGACAATTATTCAATGTAATGCCTCACTGCACTCTGAAATGAAAGCTTAGAACAAACAAATTGAAGAAGAAATCATGTAATCAATTTATAAACCAACATGCATTCTAAACGTTTGAGTCATCGAGGTGGAACATCTTTGGCAGATAAAACAGCTGAACACACTTGCGGCTTTCTCTCTGCAATGGGAATCAAAATTCTTCCCAAACTTTGTTGCTGAAGTTCTCATACATGTTTACTTTCACTCTCCAGTCCAGTTTATCTCAAACTGGCTCAATGCAGTTAAAGTCTGCACACTCCACTCCAGGTTTTCCAGCTCATCATCTTGTTCTCGTTTCCTGATGGAGAACTGACATAGCTTGGACTTATGTTTTGGGTCATTATCTTACTGTAGGTGTAGAGTAGCCAATTTGGTTCGAAGTTCCTCTCACTTTCGACAAGCCTTATCATCCAGCAGAACAGCTCCAGACCATCATACTTGCTTCTCCATGTTTAACAGTTTTACACTTTTTTTACATTATACAAAGATTATATTCGTTTTGATTCTTCAGGCCATGATATCTTCTTACAGTCCGATGGTGATTTTACCCCCATTGATGATATCATGACAGAATACAAATATTACCCATATTAATCCAAAGATCTTCCAACAAGAAATCTTTGTGGAAGCTGAGCAATACTTTTATATTTCACATCAGATACAGGCCTTAACTGATTATCTAACAAACAAATTCGAAAATAGCAGAAAAGACCACCCCCAGAAAGTATACAGGGCCCCAAAATAAGCCACCCAGCTGAGTCTGGACGGAGCACACATGCACACACACACACACACAAACACACACACACACACAAACACACACACCCACAAGGTTTTTCCTGCGCACTCAGGTTTCCTCTCACAGTCTGAAAACTCACAAATTGATTGTGTGAATGATTGGGCATGTGGTTGGCATTCTCACCTCACTGATAGCAAATCCTGAGAATTTCAGATTGGGTGTCCAATCTTGGAGTTTGCATTTTCTCCCTCTCTGTGCATGAGTGTCTTCTGCATTTAAAAACTCTGTTTTTTATGAAGTGGCTATAACGTTTGGATGGAGAAATGCATGAGAGCATTGTCTAAACTCTATTTATAATACCATACTATTATGTTAAACTATGTGTCAGAAACAATTGTCTCTCATAGGTTTTTCATTTTATCTGGGATGATTTGTATTTTTTTCACACAAGTTGGTGCAACTAAATTTCCTTTCTGAGTGAATATGAGCGTGTGTGATTGTCTGTCTCTCTGTGTTTGCCCTGTGATGGACTGGTAACCTGTCAAGGATGTATCCTGCCTTCACCCAAAGTCATCTGGTGATCATAACTTTAGTTAACAATTTAGAAAAGAAAAATGGATCAATCAAAAATGCTGAAATGCCAGATTCCACTGCATCTTGATTTGCCTTTCCTCATAAAACCACTCTTTTAGTGCCGCGAGTTGATGTCCTTGGTGCTGCATTCATAACACCCCCTGACATCAAGGACAAAACTAGTATTTATTGCTTGGCACCGCAGACGCAAATTGCAGCTCATACTGATGCCAGTATGAAAATGAAGAGTCCATTGATTTTATTGAAGGGTGACTCACCCGATCAGCTGCAGCCTCATCCATCAGTGAAGCCAGCAGACCAAAACACATCTGTGCAAGATATCCGTAAGTGGTGCATCATTCGATTTGATGCGATTTCAACAAGTGCCTCCCCTTGAGATGGCAGAAATTACACTAATGCTTTGCACAACCAGTGAACTAATAGTAGTTTTGAAGTTGATCAAAAGCCAGCTAAAGTGGATGTTCCGACGTCAGGTTGGAAAAAAAATGAAAAAAAAAGTATACCCAAGAGGATGCTATTTGCTTATGGTTATCATTATGTGTACGAGACGGATTTGGCTTGATATCGAAGCTCGAAAGTACACATAATAACAGCGAAAAGAGCATCCTCGGGGTCACAGTTTATCGTGCATCTGTATGAAATCATCCTCTCTACCGCCATATGCACAAACATCTTTATTTTCCAACTGCTGTCGTTCCATATCAGGTCTTTTTGCCCTGAACCATTTATATGTTGTGACGGAACGGCATCTTCATTTTTAAATAACACCTGCTGTTCCACCTCAGACGCAAACATGCACATGAGGAATTTAGCCCTTTGGTGATCGCTTTGATGATCCTTTTGAAAACTGCTGTCGACTCCTCAACAGAAGCCCTGCTGTGACCAATATTTATTCCCAACATGAGTCACTCTGCAAAGACCCTACAGATATGATGACCATCCTCACAGGAGAAACTACATCAGTCAGGCCCCTGCAAAAGAAGGTATACCCTCTGTGATCATCTTCACATGTACTTTTCTTTCCTTGGGGACAGAGAGAACCATGCAAGAGTGGAGGAGGGAAAAGAAACCAAGAGAATCCGTCATCTCCCGAAGCCCCTGAGTGTTTCATTTAATACGGTGCTTCCTGAACTAATGCCACTGATTTGATTTGTCTAAGGTATAGATACACTTCAGCACTTTCTTATTCACTCAGCAACTTTGAATTATTGTACGAAGGTATCCGTGTGCATTGGGAGTATTAGTGAACGGTTGAGATGACAATGGACAATCAGGAAGACTGATGTAATGATAAAATCAATCCGGATTTGATACATGGCACCATCTTGCAGCTCGCCACAACCATTATTCTAAAGATATCACTGTCTCAGGTGCCAGGAATCATACGGAACCACAGCTCGAGTTCTTTTTATTCCCCATCATCCAGTACAGCATGGCTGAAATGCAGCCACGGGGGTGATGAGGACAGTTTGGCTCAGGATCACCGAAAAGAAAATCCCACTGGTGGGTGCCAGAAGCTCCCCGAATACAGATCATACAAAAGGGAGTGGGGCTGTTAAAAGTAAACAAATTAACAGTTCCCTTTTTTATGTTGCCCTTAGGTTTGTGGGATATCATTAGACTGAGAAGTACATATGACCAAAGGTAAAAAAATGAAAATAAATAAAAATATCTTCCTGGATTCAAAATGATGTGGCATGTGTTTGAAGTGATAATTGCTAGGTCTCTACAAAACAAGTACAAACTGTGCTCGGATCCACAGCTCATGTGAGTGTGTGGACTACTCACGAAGAGAGACTTCACAGAAACAACTGGATTTCCTCTGTACAAATTACAGAGGGTAAGACATCTGTTCCTAGAGGCTCCTACAAGTTGCATGAGAGAATCTGAACCCCGTAGTATAGTCCGATGAATCCATCTTCTCTCTACCTTTATTCAACTTTAGATTACAGTCCTTCACTGTCCAACAGTAAATCACAAAGCGAACACAAAAAGACGTCAGTATACTTACAAACTAAGTAACACCAATCAACCTCGAATGCATGTTTTTGGACCAATGAAGGAAACCAGAGTCTGCTGGAATAACCCCCGAAGGCAAAGGAACAAGTAAGACAGAGAAATATAATTGAAAAGTCTTGTTTTTAATCTGATGAATATAATTATTTGTATTAGTCTTTCATTGTCGTATTTTTCAAACCCATCAATCTCAACAGGCTTTGCTCTTTAGATATTCTTATAAAACGGTATTCTACCTTCCCCTACCATTTTCCTGCTCATGTCATGATGTTGCTTGTCATTGAAGGAACCATAAACATTTCATAAACACACAGTTCATCTTAATGAATGTTTCCTTATTGAACTACATAAATTCTTGGAGATATGAACAGAATAATGGTCTACTTTCTGGTCTCCTTCAAAGGAATATGCATCCAATACAGTTGCTTCAGGACTCAGTTCAACGTGTGTTGACCAAGACCAGAAAAAGAGCTCATGTTACCACATTTTCCCAATCTCTGCACCGGTCACTAATCTGCTTCGAAATTGATTTTAAGAAGCTTTTTATTGGTTTACAAAGCTTTTAATGGTATGGATCCGACCTATCTATCAAATAAACTACCCATTCTATGAACTTATCTGACCCTCAGGTCTTCTGATAGTTGCCTTTTAATTATACACAAACTGAAAAAAGAAAAAGAAACACTGCCTGGCTTTCTTCTACTATTCTGCTTTAAACTTGTAGAATAACCCTCCTGGAGACCTGAAAGCAGCATATTAAAAATCCTTTTCAACTCTTTAGATTTAGACTGCTCAGCCTGTGCTGTTCTACCTGGTTCTTCCCAATGAAAATCTCAGCATCTGCATCTCGGCAAATGTCAGCTCAGCTTCATGTTGCAGAGTTTTGTAAACTTTCCTGACACCCATCTTATCTCCATCCTTGTCTTTAGATTTAGAGTATCCATTGATCTATTTTCTACACGGCTTCAGCCAACTAACAGTCATGCTGCGTCAGTTACAAAAAAAAGAAGAAAAGAAAAACAGTCACACACTCACATTCCCACCTACAGAGAATTTTGAGTTTATGCAACCACGTGGAGAACATGCAAACTTTGCACAAAAAGGGTGCCTTGGCCAAAGTCGGAATCAAACAAGGTGCATCCTTGTTGTGAGGGAGAGGAGTGCTAATCTTCAAACCGCTTCACAGAAAGTGAATGACCTACACTCGTGTGTGTGTGTGTGTGTGTGTGTGTGTGTGTGTGTGCGTGTGCGTGCGTGTGCGTGCGTGTGTGCGTGTGTGTGTGTGGAAAGTATTTTAGGCCTCCCAACAAATTCTCAGTTACCACAGCGCAGAGACAATAACAATTGGACGCGGCCTGAGTCAGACAGCGAAAAAAATAATAATGTACGAAGAAAATACTTTTCCCACCATGTTCGGCCAAAGTCAATGGTCATAAGTTCGCTTAATGTGAAGTATTTCTGCTGACATGTGATAGCAGTTAAGCGCTGTTCAGAGGAGGCAGGAAGAGGCTGTATCGTTCAAATCAACATATTGTGAAGGCAGGCAGACGTGCT
>OMNM01007806.1:6727-21008 GCA_900302745.1 Parablennius parvicornis
TTATTTTAGTTTTTTTTTATTTTATTTTATTATTTTTTCCCAGTGTAAGTCACAGGTGTGCCTGTAAAGCCATTCTAGACTTCCCAAAATAAAGTCCTAAAAATAATTGGTCTTTTAGGAATCAAGCTGCATACTCTTTTTAATATTTGTTTTGATTGATTATTACATTCCCCCCATTGCTATTACCAAAACAAAAAAGGTTATTTTTGGGTTATTTCCTGGCATAGTGTTAAACTGATTTACGGCTGTTGGATTAAATGTTGTTTCAGCCAGTTAGCAGGGGGAAAGCGGCTTATTTTCCATGGATGAAGCGTGACATATGTTGTGAAATAGGTCACTGCAGACTTTCTTTTCTTTTTCTCATGTTTTTCCTCTGTGGAAGGCCATTAAGCCAGCGAGAAGGCCCAGTTGTGCCTGTGGTGCCTCGCTCAGTCACACGTGCAGCAGTTCAACTCTGTCTGAAAGATAATATTTATTGAAGGGAACCTGTCGGGAGTTATGAATGGAGTTTTTAAACACGAGACACAGAGCTGCTGTATAATACCCACACGCCATTAATTCTCAGCCTTACCAGCTGTGAGAGTGCATGTCTGTCCTTTTTATTGTTCAGGTGTTTATATATACCGATGGTCAATAGATTGTCCGCTAATGTTTTTTGCACCTTGGCTTCTACTTATTCACATTTCTGACAAATGTGTTTTCCTCCTGAATGTAGCCTCTCACAGAGAGACCAAGGATCATTAAAATATATTGTTGGTGATAAGGCAGCCCAGCAGCCACTGACCCAGTTTGAAGCTTAAACGGCAGTTAAAGAAACAAGGCGTTTAATTAGGTTGTCCATGCTCATTGCGAAGCAATGCAGCTAGACTTAATTAAATTTGTTTACACAAAGACATACTAATGCAGTCATATCTAATCTAGCTCTGATTCACTCAGTAACTTCAGTCTGAGCATATGCACAGCGAATCATCAAACTATTAAATCACTGCATTAATCCCAAACTCAAACATTTGACTCTGAACTGTCTTCTGCACACTGAACTACAGTAATTAGCTGAATGCAGAGTTTCCTGTGTTTCACAGTGAAGGATGAGGTCTCAAAGACTATTAGGAATCACTTCAAATGACTTACTGATTTAATATGTGCTATCGCAAACATTTTAATTTCAAAGAGGCGGTTATCCCTTATTTGTTTATTTTACAGCTTTCTAAACTGTTTTCTTGAAAATAACAATTTGCACGAGCATGTTCTTGGAATTTATCGCTTTCTGCACTTCAAAGTAAAGTTTAGGCCAAAGTTTAGCAGCAAGGCATTTAATGTCAACATTTTGGCATGAAATAAAATAAAAGCCTTGGTACAAATATACAATTTTCTTGGCCTCTGACATACGCTCAAAAACATTTCTATTTATTTTCTGTAGATCAATGGCAGGCTGCATGTCAAGCCAGGTGTCTTCGTTTTAGCTGAGAAGATGTGTTGGTGGTCTGTGTGTGTGGCTGTGTGCTTGGGCCATTTGTGTGTCTGCACATACACCCCAGGAATGTGTTGAAAGTTAAAATATTCAGTGTGTTGCAGAAGATTGATGTGGTGAATTCATGGCTGTGACAACAGTAGTCAGCCAGCTGCGTGCGCTACAATGACACCTGCTGGTTCTATAGTCAAAGAGGGTCAAGGTCAAATAACTTACAAACCTGGGAAGAAAACACAGACGGGCACATGCATGCAAACCATTTGTTATCCTGTAAGTGAATTCTTTTTATGGCTTACATTCATTTCTCCCTCTCATAACTCATGAAGCCTTTTATGTTGTGACTTCCACCACCTGCAGGTTACGGTCCACAGTCTGGGTTGATCACCCCATCGTTCGGTGTGAAGGGTAACGGGAGTGCCAGTGTCCTGCGGGGTCCTGTCCCGACCAGACCTGCCCCTCAGCCACATCCGAAGGATGAGGACACCATTGTCCAAATGGCGGAACATTTTCCAGCTGGGACTCGGACGCCCATGTGTGCCCACTGCAATATGGTCATCAGGTGAGACGCTAAGGCTCAAACAAATGTCAGGGGTCAAACTAATGATCAAAAATAACCCGTAATGTCTGTGTGGTCAATCTGGAATGACTTCATCTCTCTTCAGCCAGTGACCGCAGTTAGCCCTTAAACACACACACACACAAGCACATATGCACGCACACTTCTCATTGTCGTATATTTGTTGATACATTTTATAGGGACCGGTGTCATGCTGGAAAATGGAAAATGCTAACCCCCTCGTGGGAGCATTTGCAGCCAAAATAACATGTTTGCATCAACATGTGACCTCCAGTTAACTGATGTAACTTCAGCTAGACTTACTGAGTGAATCAGTCATTAGACCGGGCTACACAGTTCACAGCAACCCATCGACATGCACATTATTAAGATATCCTGAATTAGAAGGTCAATGAAACAAAATGCAAAAGTTACATCTCCAAAACATCACTAATTTGAAGAAACTTGATCAATTCTGTTGAAATTAACCTTGAGTACAGAGAATTCATCACAAAGAGCAAAAGAGCTAACCATGACTTTTTGCATTCATATCATTCAGCCATCATGGCTTTGCTCTGCAGGAACACACATAATTAAAAGACAGCCGATCTCCTCAACTTGGCTGAACACACATCAACTTATCCTCCAACAGATTAAGAACGGGAAAGGAAATATGTCCTCTCCTTAATAATTCAGCACCCTGTTTGGCACTCAAAGTAATTAATTTGCAACTGTATCAAGTTAGACAGTTTCAGGAGTCAAGGTTACACCAACTGTTGATAAATGTTAAAAATGTTGCGCACAAAATCAGTTTAGTACAATAAACAATTGAGTGTGCCGTGTTTTGAATGTTCCTTTGGGTCAGCCTGATTTTGAAATAAGAATCTGATATGTAAACACTGACATCTTACACATAAACTCACTGAAAACAAAATGACTTATCTGTCACTTTACTGTAAAATATCTATCGATGAATCAAACCTGAATTTCAGGTTAATTTTTTAAATCATTTTAACACTTGGTTTTGTTTAAATGTGTTCTTCAATGCATTTTCAATGCAAATCTCTCTCTTGGTTTTAATAATAATGAAGTTCTCAAATAAATTTTTTTCCCTATTTACTATCTTCTTAATAGTGTTGTGTTGTTATCTCTGCCTCTGTCTTTCTTGAAAGTAATTTTAGTTGTACCACCCTGCATGAACTGAGTTACATACAGTATTTAAGCTTTGATGTTGCCTTTGAATGCATGAAAAGGAGACCGTACAAGTTGGATTTTCCAAAAAAATATTTTGTGGTGAAAAGTTCATATAAATCTGGTTTGAGTCCAAGCACACGATCATTTCTCACTGAAGACTCCAGTTGGTAGCTGAGTGCCCTGACCCGAGCTTTATCTCCCCGTTTGTGTCGCCTAGCGTTACATAACAGCGAGGATAGGGTTGCTCACATGGTAATGGTTACTGAACCCGGCTCGGGCAGCACTATCACAGTAAGCTCAGGAAAAACGCAGCCATTGTGTGGGGTAATTTGGTATCTGTTGTTTTCCCACATCACTTAATCATCAGAGAGGACTCGACAGAGGACTGTAAAGAAGTTTGTGGTATATTATTATATGTTGTAATAAAAGTACTGTGTAAATAAATATTAAGCGAATGACTGCTATATGTTGTCGATGAATTAGATCTAAATGATAGGGAGAATCAGAAGTTGATTATTTTAATTATAGGAGTGATTCGGTTTGTGTAAGAAGTGTTGAATAAGTTATACAGAATTAATGTGAAAATGAATAAGCATTATTAAGAAACATTTATTCATCATTTTGTCCTTTGTTCCATTTTCCTCTCTTCTTTTAGACATCATGTGATGCCTGACTGATGTTGTGTCTGCTCGACTCTTTTTCTTTTGTTCTAGAGGACCATTCCTGGTAGCAATGGGGAAGTCATGGCATAAGGATGAATTTAACTGTGCTCACTGCCGTACATCCTTGGCAGACATCGGCTTTGTGGAGGAACGTGGATGCGTCTACTGCGAGCACTGTTATGAAGACTTCTTTGCTCCAACGTGCAGCCGCTGCCAGAGCAAGATACTGGGGGTGAGTTCATCTGTCAAACATAAAACACAGGAGAATAACAGTGCAGTAATTACAAAGAGGAACACAGCCTGTATGTGACTGTTTCGTCACAGTCACATACTGTAATTCTTAGTTGGAAGGTGAAAATCCTTATTATTTTGTTAGAACACACATTTTTTTCTTTCACTTTATTTTAAATGCAAATTGATAAAAATAATAAAATAGGCTTTGGTCCTTAACCCAGAAGTGAAACACCAGTTGCAGCCTACTCATAAAAACCTACCATCTTTCAAATTAAGTTCCAATATTAATTTTATTCCCCATTGAGGCCCAACAGCTGTTCACAACTGTATATTAAAAGGGCCAGTAGATTAGTAGCTGAATTGTGAATTGCTACTGGCATGATTGAATGAGCGGTGTAGGTTAAGGTCTGTAAAGCGGGCTCATCCTCACACATCAATTTACAGCAAGTAGAATTAGCTCGATGATGAATAAAGAAATGTGTTCCTCCATAGAGTAGTCATTGTTCATTCTATCTTAAATTAAAGTAATAATGAATTAAGAGGACCAGTGCAGGAAAGTTGTACATGTAAAGGAATGTCTGTAGTGGCTCAGGAATGTATCATATGTATGGGTGTTAGGAGAATTAGGCTTAGAGGCCTGGAGGCTGCAGGTGCTGCTTGAACTCAGTGTGTGTTAGAGAGGTGAAATCTCTGCCCTCACAGCAGCTCTGACGTTCATCCCTCACGTGTTCTAACCTCTTTATTTTCAATCCCTTTCAACCCTCCATTTCTCACACATCTTCAACCAGCTTACAGCTTCTTATTAACCTGTTTTCTCACTCCCTCTCTCCTAATCCTTCATTTAACTCCAGCCCACCAACTTTTCATTGATTCCCTGTCCTGTCTCGTTCTCACAGTTTCAGGGTGGGAAAAAAAAAAACCCAGTATGTCTGTTTTAAGCTGGGTCATGTGGCTCGGCAAGGAAAAAAGGTCATGTTTAATTGAGACGTGAGACTGTTGGGTGAACTGGTTATTCCCGAGGTGACGAAGCAGGATATCGTTAATGCATTTCTTGCCTCAGATAATGTGTGCTAAGAAAAGTAACATGGCTTCATCATTTTATAAACTGCCTTCCACATCCTCAGTCATTCCCAAGCTAAAACTCACAGAAAATGAAGAATATACATAACCGTATACTTCTCATACTTCTAATTCACATCTTTGTTTGTATTTCCACATAGGAGGTGATTAACGCACTCAAACAGACGTGGCATGTCTACTGCTTCCAGTGCGCTTACTGTCAGCAGCCAATCAGAAACAACACTTTCCACCTGGAGGATGGAGAGCCATACTGTGAGCAAGGTCAGTGCAGTTGGTTATGTCTTATACTTCCACCAACTGTGAGGTACTGTAAATTTAGGTACAATAAAACCACCACATTTCAGTAATTTAACACAGAATTTTGTATGTGGTAAAATCTGGCTGAAATCCATCCGTCCATTCTCTGTAATGGTTATTCCAACCGTTGAGTTGAAGTCTGGAGCTGTTTCCTTCTGTGTATGGGCAAAGGGCAGAGAGCATCCTGGCCAGGCGCCAGTTCATCACAGGACCATGATAGACCTTGAAAGAGACCGTCACACACATTCACATTCACACGTACTGGCAATTTTTAAGTCACACATTAATCTGTTAGGAAAACCGTAGTAATCACTGGAAGCCGTCCAGAAAGGTCTTGAAAACTCACACTAAAAAGATGATATTCTCACCATGAAGTGAGAGTGATATCTAATACCAAGCTGAAATCGATAAAAAAAAAAAAAAAACAGTGATCAAAAAATAATAGAAGTAGATATATATATAATAGAAGTACTGTTTATTCCAAAGAAGGGACCATATGTTAATTTGAGAGTAAATGTTACGACTTGCAACCTACGCCTCTCATCCAGTTTCAGTTCAACTCTAATTGACTGTAGCTTAGGTGTGAATGGATTAATTATAATCAATTTAGTCTGAAAGTGCCATATTGCCAACAACTGTATTTTTTGGAACCCCGGTCTGAAACGAATTGCGAGACACACTCTGCTCTGAACACCACTTGAAAGCAGCATCAGGACTAGTGTGGGTTACATGTTGTTGTGTGTCAGCATTTGTCTAATATACGACACACAATCCCACTACCTGTGGGCCTGTGAAAGCACATTCAAGTGTGCAAGACTACATGTGTGGGTTTTTGTGTGGGAACCATATTAATGTACAGTACCGTGTGTTGATTAGATGCACCATGCTGACTTTTCAGGCAAGAATGAAAAACATAGTCACACAACTGTGCTGATGGAAAGACATAAACAGCCATTTGTTGCAAATCAGCGTCCAAACATTTTACTTAGATGCAGTGTTAAAATTTCATTATTATTGTCCTAATTCCCAATCACACAAGGTTAATTTGCTGCTTCATTGATATGTATGTATATTTTTCATTTATATTTATATAGTGTATTGTCTGCAACTCCCGATTTGTTTTTGGGGTTCTTTAATGGGTGCCATGTTTCTTTGTCATGAAAAGATTTTTACAGTTTGTTCGGGACTGGCTGCCATGGCTGCGAGTTCCCCATCGAGGCTGGAGACAAGTTTCTGGAAGCCCTCGGTTACACTTGGCATGACACCTGCTTCGTTTGTGCTGTAAGTAAAGCTGCAAAATAGAGTACACACCAAACATGAAGACTCAGTACACAGCCCGGAGCTTACATAACTTTTTGCTATAATGTGCTAAAAATTGCTTGAATAGGTTTCTTTGTCATTTTTATTTCATATATATTGATTCCATTTTAATGCAGCCTGTACCCACAAAGTGGGATTTCTTTGTTTTTGTGCAATCAGTTTGTGAGGAGTACATTCAAGAGTTGGAGCTTCAATGATGTGAAAGACAATTTTCTGTTATTTGGGATTTTCAAATAGCAGGGTGCGATTTGTGATTAGAAATGTTCAATTTCAGTATGTATTTATTTATTTTTTGTACAAAACCATGAGTGTACAACATCTTGCAGTCAAGACCCAAACTATCAATAACAATATTTTAAAAATAGTTCAGAATTCATTCAAAAAATACTACTTGGCATGATGCAACGCTATGTGCAATTTGTTAATGTTTGGGAATTGGAAGCTTGTTTTTATTTTTCAATCATTTAAAACATGAAAGAGTTTTTCTGTGTATTTTAACTATTTTCGGCATTTTGTTCCCATATTAAGGTGAAACAAAATTAGGGAGGGGTACATATAAGTCAGGAGCTGTATTTATCTTCTGTATTTGACGACTACTTTATGTTATTAATATTTTTTGAATTCTTTCGCATTCTGATATCTGATTGATCATTTCATTCAGTATTCATGTAAATGGGATATGCGTGCAGATTTATATGCGCCAAGAATATCATTCAACTCAGTGTGTGGTACAATCCCATAATGCTTTACACTGTTACATCAGGGACATGTGTGCGTGATCCCAGTATTTAAGATGGACTCATTACTTAGAATGATAAAGACTTTTCTTCCCATTTATGTATTTTCTGCTGCAACATGAAAATACCATTCTCACAATATGATCAAAAATAAACAATATGTTTAAAAGCAGCGTTGCTTAATAGCGGTGTTTAATCTGAATACTTAAGGTCCATGAAACCACATCTACTAACTTGTATTACTACGCTTTATAGTTTTGCTTCATATGTGCATGTTTACATGTGTGTTTTCCTTTTCCAGGTGTGCTGTACAACACTGGAGGGTCAGACATTCTTCTCTAAGAAGGACAAACCTCTCTGCAAGAAACATGCTCACACATTTAAGATATGAAGGGTGGACAACTCTGACACCTCTGTTGCCCACTTTGTTCCCTCTGACATGTTGGGGAAGCCTCTTATTGAAATCATAGTCAGTTCATGTGACTGTACCACTCCAGTAGTATTAATTACTGCAGGGTGGTGGGTCCTTAAACCGGCAGAAGCAACAAGAATGGCAGGTGAGGGGGACTGGTTTTTAATCTAAGCAGAAACATGTCAATCTAACCTGCTAGACTGTTATTATCTTAGTGCTGTCGCAGCTTAAAGTGAAATATTTGCAGTCAAAAAAATCAAAAAACTGTGGATTTTCTACTAATTTCAGGTATTGCCTTGAATTACTATAAACCACATGATCTGTTTCATCTTATTTAATCACACATCTTTCAAAATGTACTAGACATGTGAGGAAATACAAATGTTGTCCTATACTCCATGAATTAAAAGCAGGACCAGGATGTTATCACCTATTTTGTAAGCTTTCATTTATATCTGATAGAATTAAGAATTGCTTTTTGGCGTGTTGAATTAAGTGTTTAGATTTCAATGCAATTTTAAAGCACTACTCAAGTCAACCATTGTTTTGTATGTTTTTTTTTTTTTCCCTCATTCTTTGCTGTCTAATTTCAACTAAATAATCCTATAAATAGCAACTTTGATATTAGCGGTGCATTAACATTTTGGCTGAATTTGCTTGTCTTTGTTGCTTTGATGGCGGTGCTTGGTGTCCACAATGATGCTTAAAGCAGCTTCCTTATTCAGTTCATTTTTGTTTTTAAACTTTTTAATGTAAGGGAGTTTTATGTTGTTTTTAGTATGATTTTGTTTTGTTTGTGATTAAATGTATCAAAAACATTAAAAACACAAGGCTAAGTTTGATACTATGATTTCTGAGTAAAGCACTTAAAACAGAAATGAGTCTTCAGAAGATAATATAATGCCTGATTTATATGTCTATGTGTATATTTTTGCCTGCTGTGTGAATGTGTGCATAGCAGAGACGAGAATATATTCTATATACTCGGTGCCATCCAGTTTCCTGATTCCTACTTCTGTTTTTTCTGTTTGTATTTATTTTACCTCAAGCATGATTTAAGAGAAATGCATTTGCAATAAATACCAGCTCTGTGTTTGCTTTTAATAAATACATAGCTCTTTTTTACTTGTACAAAATCATGGTGTAAAAATAAGCTCTATATTTCATTTCGTGTAGAGAGGGAGAAATATCTGATCTGAAATTTAACACTCCAGATTAGTAGGTTCATGGTTTCCAGATGCAGGTGAAGTGATTGGATATTTGTTTGTTGTTTGTATTTCCATTGTGCAGATTAAATGATTTTCACTTTTCATTGGATGAGAAATGAGAAACATGGTGTACAGTTGTAAACAATGCAAGTAAAAACAATACTTCATTTCATTTTTGAATTTACCATTAAAACCATTGAAACAATTGCTGCTGTTTAATAAATTACATAATCTTTCACCCCCAAAAGAAACATTCTGTGATTTTTTTTGCCAGCTGCTTCTCTGGTCAGTCTGAATCTGTCTAACTGTAATAAACACACTATGTTTGGGCTTCAGATGTAACACGGTGGGGCTGGAGATTCCAACTTAAGAAGTGTGAAATGGAGATTTCAACACGTCTGCACTGCTGAGGAAAAGTCCACAAAGACAGAGAGAGAAATAGAAGCTTGCTGCAGTGACAGGACGTGACTGACGCCAGGGAAATAAACCTATAAAGTGGTTATTAGAGTACAGCGCCACTCACCATGACCACATCCTCCACATGTCGTGGATGGCTACGGGAACACAAACTACTTTTATGTACAAATGGGCAAAATATCAAATGCAGAAAGCATTTCACAACAAAGTGGGAATACTGTGTAGGTAGGATGTTTCAAATAAGACTTGTCCCACAACACATCTACACACAACCTCACACATTGATAACAATCCGTCTCCTGGGAGCCGCTGGGGCTCACTTGGTGGAGGCGGCTCTCTTCTCATCATTCATGGGTTTGGCGTTTCGTGCCCATTGGTCAAAGTGTCTGTGGGGAGGACACTGAACTCCAAGTTGCCCCCTAATGCATGGTAAGTGTGTACGTGACTGATCTTGTAAAATACACTGATTACATGTTTATTGTATATTATTGCAGTGACAGGGCAAAAGTTCAGATCAGCTGAATTATCCTTCATGTTATATACATGGTCACAGTAGTATCTAATGGAATTGTAGCAGTGCAAAGAGCTCATTTGATATATCATAATACATCATCTGACTGGTTTGAGGAATGACAAGAAGTATGTAGAGTCAGATGTACAACACACAAAGGTAAGATTTAATATATCAATGTACTAGCTATACTGGATGGATGGAAAAAATATATTTTTCAAGTTGTACCAGCATGTATTTATTGATAATACAAATTGAATACATTTATTAGAATTGTCTTCCTTTCTGTAAATGCCTGTTTTTAAGTTATAAGTTACCTAATGTATTCATAATGTCAATTTCATGTCTGCATGGTGGCCTTATTCACAGGTTTCAACCACCACAGAATCAAATCAGACTAAAGTGTGGTTCCAATTGTTAATCAATTTGAGAAGGATAAATGATTTGTTCTCTTAACTGAATCTTTTCTATAGAATCTACTTATTGAAAGCCAATTCCTTATTTGTAATGGACCAAATAACGCAACGAAATAGGGATACAATCATTTTAAAAATACATGTATGCCGGTGATGGTGTGTCATTAAAAATATGAAAGAAATGCAAGATAACCTTTCATAGAAAAGCCCGATTGAAGATTGCTTATTGACCTTTACCTGAACTTTCTGAAACAGAAACCGAGCCTTGGGTGGCAGCAAGGGTGAGGATAAAAAGTTTACTGATTTGAATCCCATAGCAGATGGGTCAACATTGTTTGTCCCTGAGCCAGACCCATGACCCTCATCAGCTCCCAGGAGCACCCTGACATAGCTGCCCAATGGATCCTGGAAATAAGATATATACATATATAGATATATATGTGAAATAAGGAATTTCCCCAAGGGGATTAATAAAGTATGATGAGTTTATTAATTATTTAACTAAGAAATATGTTTACTCTATTCTAAACAAGAAAACTAAATATTCAGCATCTAATGCCCTGAGGATTTTATTATTATTATTATTATTATTATCATTATTTGCTCAGAAAAGTGCTTATACACTTCAGTGCAACTCTTTTCACCTCCAGTTTGGATTCCCATAAATGAGTGCTGTTGTTTGAGGCTTCCATTATTTATAAGGCATCGATAAGACGATAAATCATTTCAGAGCTTGAAGGCAGGCCCACTCAAAACACTTTTCTTCTCCTAATGCGCTGCTTCTCTTCGCCAGTGGCATTAATCAGCCTTCAGAGAGAGAGAGAGAGAGAGAGAGAGAGAGAGAGAGAGAGAGAGAGAGAGAGAGAGAGAGAGAGAGAGAGAGAGAGAGAGAGAGAGAGAGAGAGAGAGAGAGAGAGAGAGAGAGAGAGAGAGAGAGAGAGAGAGAGAGAGAGACAGAGAGAGAGAGAGAGAGAGAGAGAGAGAGAGAGAGAGAGAGAGAGAGAGAGAGAGAGAGAGAGACTACCGCTGATCTCAGGCTGTGGAAGAAACAGACGGAGCCGCATCTGTACCGGAGTACCGAGCTCTGCTGCTATTTTTCTTCGCCTCTGAACCGAGAAAAGACGACGAGGTGAGCAAACTTTAAACTGGTTTTAGAAACGCAAACTAACACGCGTTTTATTGCGTAAAAGTGATTTTTTTTCCCAGTATCGCGCCCACTTTGGAAAGTTTGACAGACGCTGCGCTCTTGTGGCTGGAAACTGTTTACACTCAGATAGACGCTCTTTTAACACGTGTGACATTTAGAGGATATAGATTCATCCTGAAGGGAGAGGCCATTGTTTTATATATGCAATGTTTACGTTGCGCGAATTCACATCAATGTGCTACTCAACCTGTGGTAAATTCAGATGTTTGCAATCAAGAAAAAGCCTTTGTTTTGTTTTGCATGAACAGTCATTAAACGCACAGAACGTAGTGGCACTGCCCACAAAATGAAAGTACAAGAGTTCTCATCTCATCATTTCTTATCATAACTGGGCCTTGCGCTGTACATTCAAGTGTACAAAACCTATCTCATTTGTTTTTACTGAATGCTTGTACTACGTCTGTGTTGAAAATGACTTTTGTTTTCATTTGCAGGGGACAAAAAGTCAAATTTCTTTTGTGTGCTTTTTAGGTTTTTGTATGTTTTAAAAATCTCAAACACACTAATCATGACCACTAAGATGTGATTTAAGCCTGTAGATTTTGTACAGACGAAACCATATATACATACATAGATAAAAGTTGACCGGACCATATCACAGTCATGATAAACAAAAAGTAGGGTCACTATTGTAGTAGCAGTGATCTAACTTTACTTCTTTTGGAGACTTTCTTGAGTGGACCTCCTTCTTCAAGGGCTCAGAAAGCAGGAACAAGAAAATTAAAACGAACCTCAAAACAGCCTGCAGCACTGAAAAACCTATAGCCCAGTATTCCCCATACACCCCACTTATACACACAGGCATGCACACAATATTCATCTTTCCCTCTGAGTCCCGTAACCAGGTCCAGGTGTTTGTCAGTGTGGGTTATGACAAGAGTATATCTGTACGTGTGCATGAGCACGCTCATGTGAACGTCTATCCAGATGGCATAATGCTGTGGCTCCAAATCTTACCTCACCTCATCGGAGGGGTCCGGGGGCAGCAACACAAGGGGGACCACGCAGGAAAACACTCAGCAAATATGAACGAGGAAAGCAGCGCTCCAGATGTGTATGTGTGAGTGCGTGTGTGACAGTGTGCGTGGACTGTTTTTCCTTGTCTGTCAATCTAATAAGTGTTTGCAGTTGTTGAGGCTTCCCTGGGAACGGCAATCCTATTTAGGTCAGGAACACATCACATAAATCTGAGAAACAGCCACATTCTCAATTGGCTGTGTAATTGAGTTTCACAATGCAGCTGTAAACAGAATGCTTCCCTCATTTTCTTCCCATGCATGTTTGTGTATATGTCTGTGAGTGTGAAAGCGAGTGAGTGTCTGTGTGTGTGTGTGTGTGTGTGTGTGTGTCAGAAGGAGAGAGAGAGAGAGAGCAATTTAGACACTTAACAGCTTCAGACACCTCGTGATGTGAGACGACTGCTGGAAATTCAGATCACATTGCTGGCGCTTAATCTACATGGCAAGAATAGCAAATTTGCCAAAACAAACTCAATTTGTGGCTGTCTGGAGCAAAGATAAGTGGAACACATTGAGGAAAAAAAAAGAAGAGGGATTCCAGTTTAGGGTACTGACATGAACCTTTTGAGAAGCATCCAGTCTCCATCAAATGTCATGTGGACTCTGATTTATTTAGGAAGTCAAGGTCATAAAAGGAAAAAAAAAAAGTTTCCATTTCCACATTCCTACTTGCACTGTTCAGCCTTTTATTTCATTGTAGAAGTAGTCTTCAAAAAGGAGGCTTAATGGAGGCAATGACTGAGAAAGTTTAAAACAATGAACAGTGTAGCTCATTAAATGAATCGTTCAAGTGTTCAGGGTGAGCAAAAACTAACATGTCAGAGGGAAAGAAGGTTTTTTAGAAAAAATGCAGTTTTTTAAAATAGTTTTCTCTTTTTTATGGCTGTATGCCAAGTCATGCTGCCTTCCCTGCTACTCAACTTATTCAACAGTAGTCAGAAGCTCAGAACAGTTTAAAAGTCATCAGCCCCCCCAATTTCATTATGACCAAGACTTCTTTCAGTAGGCGTGAATGGACCTTGAAAAATATGATTTTTATTAAGACACGGGGATGATGATTGTCTAAATGATAGTTTGTCAGGGTTTAGCTTCTCTAAACTCCAATTTCCTCATCTTGGAGAACGAGCTGATAACAATCAACAATAGATAAGAGTGTGGAGCCTGAGGGCCTCCTCCCTTTTTAATTACAATGTCAGTTTGATTTATGGAAATGTTACACCATTTATCTTCACCTGGATGGTCAAGTAGATATAGTGAATTCAAGAATCTTTCACAGGGCAGTTTTCTTTAAACTTTATCGAGCTATGATAATAAGCAGGCTTTGCCCCACCTGCCCTGAAGTGACCCGTCCTTGTGTGTCACATTTATCAGCATGACTCAGACCTCCTGCAATGTCACGAAGGGAAGGAGGAAGGAAGGAAGCAACATCAACTGAAAAGTTACTGCCTCCTTTAATTATGTCTGGACCATGATTGTGGTTCACCTGTTGATCTCCAGCAAGCCCTGAACCATTATCTCTTATAAGGTTTTATAAAAATGC
>OMNM01007806.1:21028-32935 GCA_900302745.1 Parablennius parvicornis
TATAAAAATGCAGCTTTGAAAGTTCAAATGTAAAGTTGGACCGTTTTCTTTTCTGAACGGAGGTCAAACTATTCAATTTCTTCTCATTAGCTCCACTGCAGACTTCATCTTGCTACTTCACAGTGAAGTACGGATTTTTTAAAACAAAATAATAATAATAATAATAATAATAATAATAATAATAATAATAATAATAATAATATGTTTTATTTATAATGCATTTTACATTTAAACAATCTCATATTTTCTATGTGAGGTGGCAACATTCTTCAATTAATGTGACTTTTTCCACAAACATAAAAAAATTAAAAAAAAAAACATTAAAAAGTCAAGACAGTTAAAAAGTCAAACTGAGGCCCAAAAACCAAAACTGTTCATCTCATATCAGAGAGAAAGTGAGAGAGAGAGCGAGCTGAATGCATACTTATAATTTGGGTGATGCTTATAAAGTGTTTTATTTGAGTACTTAAATGTTTGTAATTTGTCCAGAACTGATCTTAAAGCTGCTATAAATAGGGCAATATTCATAGTTATTGGATGGTGTAGCATAAAGAAGTCAAGGTTTCTTGTGTTTTGTGCTTTGTACTTTAATCATAAGCTAAACTCCGAAAGTTTGCGTGCATGAATTTAAACTCGAGAAGATAGCCATTTTTCTGCCATTCAGATCTGTATGATAAGATTCCGGGGTGATAAGAAGACAAAATTAAAAATGAGAAATTATACAAGTAGAGATTAATTTATTTATATGAATCAAAACCAGCTGCAGATACATTTAATAGCTGTAAAGACTTTTCTTTGGAATCAATTCAATATTTTTATTCAATTAAATTCCATTCTATTGTATTCTATTCTATTCTAATATGTTATGTCATGTGATAATGTGTCTCCATGTCTTTGAAAACTTTCAAGTAAACTATTTCTTTTGTAGAATACAAATTTCTTACACAGGTTTAAAAAATGCAACCATCATAATTTTAATTATTCTTCAAAAATATTTCAAGTAAGTTAGGCATGGTTCAATTGACACGAGTTTTAATCAAAAAAATCGATAAATAAAAGTGGATAAAAAAAAACTCTTCGTCCTCCTTTGTCTGCTCTAGTTGTTAAGTTGAACACAGCAAAAAGCCCAGAGTTGAATTAACTCAGACCGAGTATATTTCAGGACGACCGGCCTCAAATCAACTCAGTTTGAGTTAATTCAAATCTGGGCTTTTTGCTGTGTAGAAGTTAGTTCATCACGAGATAGAGAGGCAGACGACAGGCTTGGCTTTGGATTGTGGGATAAGAAACATGCACTTATACAGCAAGAACGCGAAAAAACCCCCGCTCAGCTTCAAACCCTGGTCTCCTCACTGGTAAAGCCGGACGTCAAGTCAATCAGCAGAGTTATGTAGAGTATGTGTGGGTGTTGGACATTTTCGTGTCCTCACACATGGGTCCCATCAGGTTTTCCCTCTGTTGCCCTGCGAAGCTGGGATGAGTTAAAAATTTGACGGTTGACTTCTCAGATGGAAATTGTGATCTATTGCCTGTTCTTCATTGGTACGTTCAGACAAGCACACACTAGTTCATGAACACACACAAGATTCACTTTGTCTCTCGTGACACACACAATATCCACACTGTACAATTTTCAATATACCTGTGTAAGAAACACAGTTTTGGTGCAGGCCTGAAGGAAAACTTAGGTGTATACTTGGAAGGTATACACACACAAAAGTACTCTAATGAGGGGAGTAAGTCTGGAGCAGTAAAAGTTGTTGAAAGTTCTGTGGCACATTAAAAAATAAACTGTCTCCGACTGAGGCTAACAAGGCAGCACATACCAGTACACATTACGACTAAGATACACGTCAGTACGTTGTTTCTTGACTGTGAAAGTACCTTTAGTATTCGACATGTCATGAATCTACTATGTCCAATTATTTATGACTTACTGTCTGGTTAGAAAGGCCAAATTTGTCGGATCAATGCCTGTGTCTTTGGTAGTGTCATTTTAGTTTTTATCCACTGTGTGACTTTTAGTATGAATATGTATTTATCAGTTTTTCTCTTCTTTCTGTCTCACCACGCACATCTTGAACTTCTGCTCTCCCTCAGGGTAGACATTTAAACACACAATGTCTACCTGATCTCACGATGGAATTATTATGTGTGTGTGTGCTCTATAATTCACACAGGGTGCACAGTTCAGAAACTCCGCCTCCGCCTGGTGTTCCCCTATCTTTTGATGAGGTGATGAAGAGTTGACATTTGGACCTTTTGTTACAATACTCGATATGTTCCAGCCTTTTGTTTACTGAAAACAGTTCTGGTGCCCAAGAGGAGATCATAGTAATCAGTGAATGACTATGACAAGCTGCCAGCCATAGTATTAAACTGAAAGCAGTGAAGGTTGATAATATCAAACATGTTTTGAATTATGATTTATTAGACTGATTGAGTCACAGAATATGTCTGGGCTTGCGTCCTGCAGGGTGGACAATTCTGATCTCATGATTTGGGTATTTTTCTCTCTCACTAGTCTCTAATTCACACAGTGATCACAGCTCAGCCACTCCTTAAGTTTCCTTGTTCTGTTTTTTTTTTTTTGCCATCCAGAATTAGTCACCTTTGTCATTTTTTCTCTAATCTCTCAGTACCTTTTGGTGAGCTTTTGTTTATTTAAAATATTACTATGTCCATTTTAATGAGTAAGTGAAAACAGTGTGTTGTTTGTACAAGAAGGCCTGGTCCCAAGCACAAACAGGTTGGGCCCCGAGGATGCTTTAACTCATACAGTTTGTCTTTGAACTGTGAGACTGTTGTTTATTTTATAGACCACGACTCTGTCTTTTTGTGTTTGGTTTGGCTCAGTTCTAACCAAAGTAATCACCGGGTCTGTGGTTCACTCGAAGGGGGGAAAAAAAAAAAAAAAGGTTTGGGTGAGGGGGGACTAGAGAGATGATGGAGTGATGAGTGGAGCTGAAAAAAAGAGGCCTGATGAGAAAATGATAACCATCTGGATCCACTTTCAATTTCATCCCTTTTGCCCCCCAAACTCAAGACCTCCAATTTCCATGGTGCCTCCTTTTGAGGTGCCATTCCATCACTGAAGGGAAAAATATTTGCCCCCAGAGCAAGTGTCAATTTTAAATTTCAGGAAGTGTCTTCATGGTCTCCTGACCTCGACATTCCCTCCATACTAAAGCCTTTATTTGGAATAATATTAGCAAGAATTATGATCTTGATATATATTAGTGATCTTTAGTAAAATGGAAAAATGTTCATTCAAACTAAGTAATTTCTTGATATGACATCAAGTGTGTTTTTTCTTCTTTCCTTTTTAGCAGTCAAAGATAGAAATTACTTCAAGCTGTGGTTTTCTTATTAATTTTCTGAGAATGTCTGGCAGGTTAAAGGTCAGACTGAGTGATGGAAAACTTTGACTTCCTATTTTAAAGACAGGATGTGTAAAACACATGCGTCGCTCTTTGTTAGTGCATCTTTCAACATGTCCATTTAAAACAACAACTTTTTCCTTTAAATTCATACACCGCACCATAAAGTTTAACACTGGTAAAAAGTTACACAGACATTGTTCAAATGTTCTGAGTCCGTTCCAAGGCAGAATAAAGAAACCTTTAAGTCAGTTCATGGAATTATCTTCACCTCTCTGGTATGTAACTGTCTCTTTACCTTTTGTCCTTTGGTGTCTGGCTCCAGGTCTTTAACCCAGGTAGTCTTTATTAAGTTGTCCGGTTCCACACACACACGCATGTAATCCTGGAATGATAAATGGCTTTCTTTGATTTCTGCAGATGTGTCTCTGGCACAGAGTAGACTTTAATGTGTATAATCAAACTGAGAAGCCACTGGTTGTTATTATTGCCTGTCTTACTGTCTCTGTTCTTGTCTTTGTGCCTGTTTCTTTTTCTGGCCCTGTGCTGATAAGGCGCAAAGTTGCTGCTGCAGATGTACTGTCTTGTGTAACATCATTGATACCCTCCTGGCTGGATTTGCACCCATGCAGCCAGTGCAGACACCACCTTCCCATGGGATATAAATTTAAGATGGGCTCATCAGTATGTTTTCCAAAGTCATTATTTCTGAGAGATTTAATCTGATTGATATGATTGGTACCAAATTGAATTTAACCTCTACGATATTGAATCTGATGCATGTGAAATCAAATCTTGAGGGGGGCCTGTTTCTTCACTCACATGTCTTATGGATTTATACATGTCCATCTCGAGAGGCAATTACAATGTGAAGCAGGCCTCTGGGAGTCTTTGTGTTTTGTCCTGTGTGACAGTACAATGCTCATTAAAGGAACCTACTTAAAACAGCAACCAAGGGGTAATCCGATGTTCACTGACATCTGCAGGAGAGATAACCCAAAACCAAGATATCTCCTGCACAATCACACATTAGATATGGCTTCTGTGAACACTAATAGGAACTTCAGTCGGAGATCGTTAGTGGGCGATGAATAATGTAAAATAGAGGGAAACCCTATGGATTACTCCAGCAAGATAGCATACGAGCAGAACTGTTCTTTGTAGATTTAATAAGGTAGTATAAAAAAACCCAGAGCTGACCAGATGGCCCACACTGAATCACCCCTGCCAGATTAGGGCGACTGCTTGATCCAAAAAGTGGGAGAAATTTAGAGCAAGTGAGTACAAGGGAGACCAGATGTCCCTCACAGGCTCCTGTAGGTTCCAGGCCAAAACAGTATCAAGCAGATGACTGCATATTAGGACAGCATCTCACTCACACAGACAGTAAATGGAAATGCTGCCATAGCATTATGGTCTCAGTACACGGCATCACTCACTAGAACCCATAAAGATCCTCTCCTGAAATTATAGGGTTAAAATTTTCTTTCAAAGTATTTTGTCTGCACAGCAAACTACTTTAGTGGCCTTTTGTTAAACTTGCAAGCAGAACTTCTTTCTCCTCATAAACACTTGCTCATGTCAGCGTCTGTCTTTCACTTCACTGGGCTACATGCATATGCACAAACCTGCCTCTCGTGCTCACCAGCTTTACATTCATAGTCCAGAGCTTGGAGTAGTGTTTTTACAAGCTGGACCCGCTGAACCGTGTCATCTCAGCTTCCTGTTGGAAAAAAAAAAAAAAAAAAAGTCCCTATACCTACCCTGCAATACTACTATGTGAAATACATTTTGTTTTAAGACAAAGAGATCAGACTTGTTTAAAAAGTTATTAGATGTTTTCTACACTGTGTCCAATTCGGTTTTCTAATACAAAGTATGTATATGAAAACATTTTTTTATGCAATCTCCAGGTCAGAATATATTTTGCCATATATATGCCCTGGAGCTGCAAATATATCATATACAGTACATATTATACTCTTGTTGTATTATTGATATAATTGATAAAAGTACTTTTTACAGCCTTGCAGTAGACTCTCACCTCATAACGAGAATGTTCTTGGTTGAAGTCTGTGCTGAGGAGCCATGAGGGGTTTGTATGTTCTCTCTGTACATGTGGGGGTTTTATCTGACTGTTCAGGTTTACTATCATGTTCAAACTCATGTAAGTTAGGTTGAATGTGTGTGGTTGTCTGTTTCTCTGTGTTTGCCCTCTATTGGACTGGCCATCCATCCAGCATGAACCCTGCCTTCCCCCTTTGTCAACTAAGATTGGTTCCGTGCTAAATGACTTTGAAAAGGATAAAGCGGTACATAAGATGGATGGATGGCTGATAACCGAGCCCTGTAGTATTCAAACCCTTTTTGAACTTGGCTTTGACATCATTGTTGAACCCCCAGTCTCACATACAATGCGTACAGAAAATATTATTTTGTTATATTTGCCAAAGTTCAGTTTTTTCCTCATTAATGTACACACAGCACCCCATTTTGTCAGAAAAACACAGACATTTTTGCAGATTTATTATAGGGCAAAAACTGAAATATCACATAGTCACAAGCTGTCAGGCCCTTTGCTGTGACAGCTGGATATTTTACTCAGGTGTTGCCCAGTTCTTCTGATCATACTTATGAAGGTTCTGGTGAACCTTCTAATGACAGTTTTCTAGTCCATCACAGAGCAAATGGAGAGATGAACAGTCAGACAAACTTTCATATATAACTGTGTATTTTAAAAGTCACCAATTAACCTCAAATGCTTGTCTTTGAACTGTGGGAAGTAAAACCAAATCCACACATGCACAGGAGGAACTTGCAAACTCCATCAAAAAAGGCCACTACTCGGACTCGAAA
Source organism: Parablennius parvicornis (assembly GCA_900302745.1). NCBI lineage: Eukaryota > Metazoa > Chordata > Actinopteri > Blenniiformes > Blenniidae > Parablennius > Parablennius parvicornis. The sequence continues at coordinate 27,265 of OMNM01007806.1, forward strand.
TGGGTATTTTCTTGGTATGAAGTATGCCAGCCACTGCATCCCTATCTGTGAGCAGTATTTGGTAAACTGTTTTCTTTGGTGTTAAAGTCACAATGGACTCTTCTTTTTTGTGGTAGATGAGAGATTATATTCTCAGCACTTTAGAATGTGTTTCCTCAATGAAGGTATCAATACAGTATGTGAATAAAGTACGTTTTTTGGAGTGGTTTTCGGTCAGATGGTGGATGGGGTTACCTTCCATGTCAAATATTAGTAGTTCGATCCTCTATGCTGCTTTTTGCGAATATTAAAGTGTGAAGTGAATGATTTCATGAGCAAATAAGTGAATTTGATGGATCCTGCAATGAGACTGCAGAAACAGCAACATATGCTGTATTAGAATAGTGCATTTACCATATTCTTTAAGAAAGACCATACATTCTTGCTCTGTGAATCAAAATGGGTGATAAAAAGTATGTAATATAGCTGGTATGTGGATCATGGTGCAGCTGCCTGCTAGCCTAGTTTTATCAGCTGCAGACAGAAACAGATCTTATAGGGAGGCAGATGCACGTCGACAGGTTGGCCATTCACTTTTTGGATTTGGCTTTCTTTGAACTACTTAAAGCCAAATTGTAAGAAATGATTTGTTACTAACACCACAAGACAAACCACAGTATTTTTTCAAAGGACAATGATCCTCAAAGGCAAATATGTCTTGGTGTGTTCGCTAAATCTTGTTCCAACAGATCTTTCCGACCAGCTGCGGCTGGCACACTGCAGAGGGATTAATAGTAATGATAGCAGTGCAGTGTGTTTTGCTCTAAGTGTGCTGGTTCTCCTTGGAGGCATTTGTTGCAGGTCTCAGGCACATGTCGTGGGATTAAGGAATTAGCCATAACAAATAACCTCATGCACACACACCCTTGCCTGCATCACCACAAGTCACCACATTGCTCTCCAACATTATAACCCCAAACCAAGGTACACATGTTCCTGCTGAACAAACAACTTTTACTAAGTTCCCAACCTCACTATTGTATCTTGTTGACAGTTTAAGAGAAGCAGGTATTGTAGCAAAAAAAAAGGGTTGACTTTATGTGAGGGACATTTGTAAAAGATAAGGTAATGGGCGAGTGATAGCCAAGTTATCAGAGGCTCCTTTTGTCTTAAAGAGAAATACAATAAAGAACAGTGAACTTTCCGGTGTTTCCTCTGGGTTCAGGTTCTAGCTAATCAACAGTGCACATAGCCGTGACTGTTCTGTTCCAGGGGACTGGAGATGGAGTCAGGGAGGGGTAGAGAGGACGAGGGAGGGGGGCGGTCTGAGAATGCATGTGATTGCATGATTTGAGGTGTGTATGTGTGTATGTGGACATTTGTGTGCTGCACGAAAGGCAAAACTTCTGGGGGCCCAAGCATTCGTGTGTGCGTGTGTCAGTTAATTCTACGTGTAGATGAACAAATTATGTCAGTGGCACCAAGTCACTTAATAATGGTAGAGTTAAGTGAGTTGAGTTTTTGAGGTTGTGCTATAATTACTGTCAGATGTCAGGGTGGAGGAGTGGGATGGAGGGAAAGAAAAGGAGTCTGTGTGTTTGAGGAAAGAAAGAGAGAAAAATGGTATAGCGACTATGTACTGGACCCAGAACACAAGTAGAGTACATGCATGTCATGTTTGTCTTTTTGACCTAAAAACTCACTTTCACAACACTTTATAAAATTCTTATCATTCGTAGTATCTGTCTTTATAAGGTACATTTACTGCAATAACCAACTCAATCATAAAACAGATGTGATCTGCAGTATAAATGCCCACCAAGAAGGTAGGACAGATTTCGATCTACTTGGTGAAGAGTTTCAATCCAACCTATTTGTCATTCATACTGTAACATACTTCAGTATTTTCTTTAATGTGCGCCCCAGCATGAAAATGCAATCTAAAGCTAGTCTCCAAACCCAAATGTCTTGAAACTTGTGGGTGGTATGTTTAGTTTTGCTGCATATAAAATTGTGTCGCAGCAATTGAGTGTTCGGGGCTCTACTCCTATACAGCCAGGCTACATCCTAATCATTGTCAGATGGCAGACAGAGTCCCTGCGTCTGGAGCCATTTACGAGGCCTCCAGCCACCTGGAGGAGGGGAGGGGCAGAGAGGCCGGGCAAAATCTGTCCATCGAAGTTGGTCCTTTGTTGTCTGAGAACGCGTGAGATGGAAAATAGGTAGCATATAACTTAATAGTTAGCCAATTTGCTTTCATAGAACAAGACAATGTTCTTTTGAATATCAGAATTGGAATGTCTGTGTTAGACAGTACTGATAAAAGAAAACTTTGTATATTAGAAAAAAAGAAAACCTTGCGTGCTGTTTTTGTCTGTTGACTATCAAAAGATAATGAATCTTTTCAAATATTAATTTGTTATAATATAAAACAGGGATTTTTAAAGTATGGATTGATAAATTAAACCCTTTAGAGAGTTTGAACTACACAACCTTCCCTGAGAATAGTTGTGTCTTGTTTTCCTAATGGTGATTTTCACTTTTAGCTCGGGCTCTGGTGGATGATCGTTTAGCAACAGACAAAAACATTCACTCTTTTGGTTGAATCCAAACATGTAAACAACAGCAGTGCTCTTTGTTTTCTTCAGTACAGTATATAATTTAAACTTTGATTCATGTGAAAAGTGTTTTGGGGTGTTTAAAGCTACTTTTTTTTTTTCTTTTCGTTTTTAACTAACTTCAATTCAGACTTGGCCTGCAGAGTGCCAGTATTTTCCTTTTGCTGTTTTGCTATTGCACTCAACTTGTGTGTGTTTTGGACCAGAAAAATGATTTAGGTGCATCAGTTTTTGACAACATAGTTAAGGAATGAGCAACTTGCTCGTAAATAATAAAACAATCAATTTGGCTGAAGTTCATATTCTGTTTTCACATTTAATAAGCCCAGCCTGGTACCAGCTAATTTAAGAGGTTCCTAAACTCAACAGAGGACTGTGATGGATGTCAAATAAAATGTGGATTGAATATTCACCCTGCAGCTGCTAAAACAAAGAAAAGATTGACTGTTAAAATGCCCACGCTGTGGTGAGTCTGAGAAGTTTCCATGCTTTACATTGCATTTTGGAGAAGTTTGGTGACTTTAGCGTTCTGTGTTTGACTTTAGCTTTCCGTGTTTTGTATAAATCTTGAAACTTCCCTGTTGCAATTCAACCCCACAAAGCTCACATGATGTATTAGGGCATTTGTAAATGTCTGACTATGTCTCCTAAGTGCACACAGTATGATAAACACCAGACACTGCAATATTTTTCTCCGAGTTCTGTTTGGCCTTCCTCATATGTCAGCTGGCAAGGATGCTGCTGTGCCATGCAGATCCCGAGGCTTGATTCCAAACCTTTTCCTGACCCTGTGCAAATGCATGTAATTAAGCAATGAAAACTCGTTTGAGCTATTCCATAGCCAGGACTTCTGTTGCAGGAAATTAAGGATAATCTGGAGGCTGTGGACGCTCTTTGTTGCCACAAGGCTTTCTCAAGGTGAAGTGGCTCTTCTTCGAGATTGCTTTTTATCCCATATGAATTAGTTTTGCGTGTTTCTGCTTACTGTGCCCCTCTCGCTCCCTCTCTGGGTTGTTTTTGTCTGCTTGCGTGTCTGGTTTTTATTTGAGCATCTACTCGTAACCCTGGGCATTATCACATTTTTGTTTACTGACAAACGTCTCTAAAAAGAGCAAAAACATGGAAACAAACATGATCTTTACTGAAACAATTAAAAAAAAATGTGTTTGAGTTATTTTGTTTAATTTTTCTTGTCCTTCTGCTTCTGTCCTTGACATTGTTGATGATCGAGAGGAACTGTTGTGTTCGGAGGGACAACATGTTTGTGAAGGAAGCTGATCACAGCCGTGAGTGAGGCTCGTTCAGGGGTGTGCGACATGTGTGTCATTAGCCTTCGCGTAGTGGCTCCCTGTAGCTTTCACAAAATTACTTGAAAATGACAAATATTTTTTACTTATTTTAAATTTAGCTGACTTGCATACAAACTGTACATTTTTTATCTCACAGTTTTAGTTGATAAACAAGCCACCACGAAAAACAGTTTGTCAAATAAAGCATGCCTGGGTCAATGTCACTTGCTTTGTGCCTTTCTCTGTATTTGATTAATTATGTTTTTGACCGTGAGCTTTGATGAGTTAACAATGGCTAAATCCATGAGAATTATCCATCCATCCATCCATCCATCCCTCCCTCCCTAGAAACCTTTCAGCCCTAACACTAAGAAAGCAGGTATAGAGTTTTACAAACACATTATAGTTTAGTGTTTGCTTTATTTGCCTGGCACATTTTAGACACCCTATTTAAAGTCCCCATCCTGTCTGAGTGTTGTATTTTTTCCATTGTAGACTTTTTAGGCTTTTTAGAGATTTTCATTGACCCTACTTTCTCTTAGTTTTATTCTACTTGTAGTGGTTAGAGTTTGACGGTACATAATTATAATGGGCAACAACATATTTTCTTTGCTAATTTTCAAAAGAGCACACTTTTTCATGTTTTCTTAGGAAGAGCTTGTGTCTTTACTTTAGCTGTGTTGTGTTTTATCTGTGAGTTTGTTTTCTTTACATAATTCAAAAAAAAATTAAGTGAAACTATAAAGGAAAAAGTTTGCTTGATTAATTGAGTGGAAGAAAAATGATAGCCTCAAATTTCAGCTGTTTTAATCTCCCAAACATGTAAGTCCATCCATCAACTTTATTTTTTTTTGGAAAGTGAAGGCCCTGTGTTACAGCTCATTTAGCAGGGGATCACTTTAAAATAAAACACACTTCCTGGAGAACACAGGCCTTATAGAATAAACGATTAAATATGGTGTAAGAAATATTTTTTGACTTGATAAATTAATTTCTAGGCAAACGTGTACTGCCCCTACAGTGTGTAGTTTGTAAAGATGGCACGTGGCTGTTGAAGGTCTGATAAAATCACTGTTGCAATGTATTTCAATGTAACAACAACGGTTGTCTTCAAAGGTAGCTGTTTTTTTTTTTTTTAAAGGATTCACTTTTTGTGAATACAAGAACAGTGTTTCTGGTCTAATCTGCATTATAGAAATGGTATAATGGATGGATTTAACCCTAGATCCTGTGACAGCTTTTCCTTGCTTGAACAACTTTTGGGAGAAACTAACCAGTGCAGACCCTACACGAGCTGCAGCTTTGGACTTGGTCTGACCAAATCATCTATTGGCCCTTGTGAAACACCAAATCTTTAAGTTTGTCCATTTTTCCTGTTTCTAATGCAATATACTAGAATATTTAAGATCAAAACATTCACCTGCTGATTTATTTATCCCACCAACTAAAAGGCACCATGACAATCACTGTTATTCACTTTACCTGTCAGTGATCATACTGTCATGGCTGATTGATGCATGTGTTCAGATTGATTAAAACAAATGTTTATAGACAATGTACTCCGACTAAATCCATTTTATTGTAATATAAAAAAGAAATGCTAGTCATGAATTAAACATGAAGCCCATTTGGGGTCAAAAGGTGTCCCAGTATCTGCCGCACGTCACATTTGCCCTTACACACACAACACATTTCAAACTCACATTGATGACGTGAAAAAAGGTTCCAGAGCAAAACAGGCGGAAAAGATTTGGTAACCTGGCAGGTAAATGGATTTGTTCCTTG